>QVRM01002193.1:0-27576 GCA_003439945.1 Dermanyssus gallinae
CGTATAGTGGTTCACGGAGGCACCATTGAGCAGCTACTCAAGATAAAAGTAGTTGTGTTTGTCCATAGAGCTATGACAAGTGAATTATTTAATACAGTGGGTCATTAATGCATGCACTCAATCTCGACATGCCCTCCGGAAAATCTTAATTACTACGCAGCCACGGATGGGATCACCTAGATAGATGCAAGATCATTCTATAATAATCAAAATTATCATGATAGAATGCGCATTTGCATGTGCTAGTTTTGAGCGCTGCGACCGGTCGTAGGGTTATGACTTTGAGAGATACTTTCAATCAAACTTTTGAGAGAAACACACTTTTAATCGTGAAAGCTAATAATTGAATTTCGCATGCCCTTCCGAGGCAGCAAAATTGTCTCAAGAACACGGAGGTGTGCTTAGTTTCAGTACTCAAGGACTAATTGCCTCGCAATCACACATTATGTGTTGCTATGCCGGGCAACAGTACCAGTGTCACGCATTTAGTAATTTCACCCTCACTCCGAAACAAGACCTTTCAGAGATCATGTTTCACTGAAAAAAATATTTGCTTTAACGAGCTCCACAATTCCCTATATGGCTCTCAAAATATTTTAGGCCACCCTGTATATGTATATATATATATATATATATACGTCCCTCAAATCCGCCCTATGTATATCAATCGGAAACGGCATTTTGCTATGTTCTAGCCCCTCTTTGCATAGTCGCCATTGATTCTCAGATGAAGCAACAACAATTTTTCCTCAACAAACTTCTTACCAACAAACTAGAACGGGATATACCACACAGAAGAAAAAAAACGGTTAATTTCTAACGAACAAAGTGAATATAAACGATTGCAAAGAAGAACAAACGTCCACTTAAAAAAACACAGATATTTACCAAAACAAACACCACCGACATCATCGGATGGGTTCTTTTTCAGCTCTGGCTGTAGTCGACAAAAGCATTTCCCAGTCAGCCTTATGTCCCGCTATCCCGTGTTTCCTTGTTAGATGTGGTAGTAGTTTTGCCACTAATGCCGTTGCTGTTTGCTGTGACGTGTTGTTGTCGTTGTTGCTTCTGGCGGGACTATTGTTGCTTTTACACTGCTTTTAGCAGCACTGTTACGCCAGTTGTTGTTAACTAGGCTGTTGTTTTGTCTGTCTCGTTGGTTTGACCTGCATAGTCGATTCCGTCGTAGAGAACGTCCTTGATGACGCCTAGGTCCTTATTATTTTCACCAGCTGTGCTTGCAGATCGCTCGGTTATTAGCTGCTTCCAAACCCGCTGTGCATTCCTGTTTTCGCTCAGGCATTACTGTTTTACGTACACGTAACGATTCGCTGATATAACTCGCTTAGCCGCTTAGTTTTGAGGTTCAATCATGTCGACAAAACAGGAATGAGTTTATTTAATTAGGCTGATAGGTCGATACAAATAAGGCAATTGCAGTACGTCGACCGCAGAGCGCCTAACATGCGTGATATTGTCTGCCAATGTCTGTTCTTTAGCGAAATTGCGTATTCTATTATTATCATTTCAGCTAAACACTAAATAGGCCAATAGGTACGTGTAGAATCTATTTGCACCGTGAGCAGTGGGCTCCCTCTTTAAAAGTTTAAACACATATGACACAAAAGCGATATTTTTTTATATTTGTCTTCAAGTCCCAAAACCCATGACACTATTTCCAGTATTGACAGCAAGCTAACAGCTGCTAAACAAACATGATGCAAAAACATGTACATATATATTTTTAAATTCTATATTTACCTCTTCAGACGGAGGGGGGGGTGGCAATACGAGGGAGTTTCTGAAGTATAAGAAACATATATTAATAAAAACTAAAAATATAAGGTTCGTAATACTAATGTGATACTGGATCTCAGATAACGCGTAATGGCGATTGTCGGAAACAGTTCTATTTGTTGAGTGGTCAAATTTCCTACGCTGTAGTATGACACGCATGGAAGTAGGAAGCGGCAGACCGCTATACTCCGCACCGTTTTGATGGCCCTCTAAATAAAGAAAGAGCACTCAAGTGTATGGAGCAATCACGGGCATATGAAGGAGGCTTTCAGTGAGTTCAGGGCAGACTAAATTCGCAAGACGTTTGCATTGAAAGGGCGTTTTTTTTAGCAAAACTGTGAGTGTTTCTCTTTCTCGATTCAACGCGCAGTGCAATAGCGCACTTTAACTATCCTCCATTCGCTTAGGCTGCCGGGACTGCTCGAATACTTCGTTGCCATGGTGCTTTGGGCGGTGCTTGAAAAATTGACCATACCAATCTTTGCTAGTTTGAAACGGAACCCGTCTGCTACCACCTTGCTCATGCAGTAGCATTTTGTGCATACAACCCTTTATTGCACGTCAATATAAGGCATTTTTATAGCTCATGTATTTGACGACCATAGAATCCCATATTATTTTTAGGTGTCGAGCCTACATCATATATGCATATGCACAGGCAAAGACACTCTGCATGCAGCCGAGGAACATGCAGTCTATGTCTACTAGCAATGAACAGCTTTAATAATAAGGATATATATATATATATATATATATATATATAAGCGGCTTGCATGTTGCCGACACTAAGTTAAGATCGTACGACCTGCCAGACCATAGAAACAAGTAAATGATGCCGCAGCAAGATTTCTTCTTGCGTCTTCCGCTATTATCTGTATATACGCATGAACTTATACACATCTACTTTGCTCGAATGGCTCTCATATGTAAAGAAAACGCCAGATAAGGTGTGAATTAGGCTGAGCAAAGGAACTTAATGTGTCTGCGGTACGCCGGCAGTCAGCGGCTGTAGGAAGATAGACGGATCGGTTAAGATGTATTCGTTCAGTGTGGCGCTCAAGCTGGCACTAACTAAAGGCTAGACAATAAATGTCACACTTCTTCAACGTTCATAGCCAGCCAAGTGAAGAACTATAAAACCTACCATTGTCCTATTCGAAAGTTTCATAATATATGACGGAAGCCATAAAATATGACGGAAGTCGCGCAGTCGTTGCAATTAACTACACGTTGCAGGCTATCGCTGACTCTTGTCCCCTTGGAAGCAAACAGTCAAACCCTGCAATCGGACAGGTAGCGAAGTAATGCATCTGCTTTGAGTGCTTTACTTTGTTCCAGTTTATTCACATTATAATTGAACCTACGCCTAGCTAGAATAGGTTACACGTTCCTCAGGAGGCAATTGCTTACTTCAAAGTAAAACTATTTTAATAATGATTACTATGAAATGAGGATACACATTCGTTTAGATGTTACAGATGTAATATGAGCGAACATCACAAATGCAAGTTATATATATATATATATATATATATATATATATGTACCCTTTGAAAGCAATAAAGGAGCACTTGAATTGAATGTATATATACATATATATATATATATATATATATATATATATATATATATATATATATATATACATATATATGTATACAGGGTGTTGCAGAAATTTTTTATATTAGAATATACAAATTGTAGAGCTCGTTAAAGCAAATATTTTTTGCAATGGAACATGGTCTCTGAGAAGTCTTGTTTCGGAGTGAGAGCGAAATTACTACAATTTGTGACACTAGTGTTTTTGCCCGACATAGGAGCATAAAATGTGCTGTTGCGAGACAACCAGTCCCCCTAGAAAACTAAACACACTGTCGTGTTCCTGAGAAATTCTTCTTCCGAAGGGCATATAAGCCGGTTAGAAGATGCGACACGGTCGTTTAAAAGAGAATTCGTCAAAAATGAAGTTCCTTATTAGCTTTTACGCCAAATACTTCAGAATCATAACCCTACGACCACCCACGTGTTCAAAGCTAAGATATTCAGCAAATGCTCATTTCATGACGATCATTTTGGTACCAAACTTATGGCAATACGAGCTGTGGTTGTGTAGTGATGACGATTTTTCGGCAAACATGTCGAGATTAAGTGCATGAAAAATGACGCGCTGCGGCTGTCGCGCGACACGTCGGCGGTAGTGAATGTCGCCACACAGTCATTTTACATGCACTTAATCTGGACATGCCCTCGGAAAAATCGTAATTACTCCGCAAACACAGCTCGCATTAACATATTTTTGGTACCGAAATGATCGTCATGAATTGCGCATCGGCTGAGTATGTCCGTTTTGAGCGCTGTGAGTGGTTGTAGGGTTATGATTTTGAAGTATTTGACGTGAACGCTAATAAAGAACTTCATTTTTGACGAATTCTCTTTTAAACGACCATGTCGCATCTTCTGACCGGCCTTATATGCCCTTCGGAAGAAGCAGAATTTTCAGGAACACGACAGTGTGTTTAGTTTCTGTCTAGGGGGACTGGTTGTCTCGCACAGCACATTTTATGCTCCTATGTCGGGCAAAAACACTAGTGTCACAAATTGTAGTAATTTCGCTCTCACTCCGAAACAAGACTTCTCAGAGACCATGTTCCATTGGAGAAAAATATTTGCTTTAACGAGCTCTACAATTCCCTATTTCTATTATAAAAAAATTCTGCAACACCCTGTTTATATATATAGTATATATATACATATATATGTATATATATATATATATACATATATATATATATATATATATATATATATGTATATATATATATATACATATATGTATATATATATATATACATATATATGTATATATATATATATATACAGATATATATATATATATATATATAATACTGCTCGTCAAAATCCAAATAAAGACACTTCGAGCTAAGACGCGCAGTGGTGGTGATAAAATACTGAAGCGGCTCACTGACAAATCGTAGTGCGAGCGCTGGATAAGACATAGTTCGACTGTTCGACCCTTAAGTCCATTTTGGGACAGGCCGGAAATATATATATACATATATTATACGCAACGCACACACGCATACGTACATATACACTCACGTATATATATATATATATATATATATATATACACATACATAATATCGCAACATTGAAATTCAACGCTATTTGAGATCACCAAACCGCTCGGTTGATTTAGGCACCATTTCACGTCAATGATCTACGTGAAACCGCTCGCACCGCTTTGGTCAAGAGTTCTGCAAAACCGCCGCTAACCGCGTTTAGCAGTTGTGGTCAATTTCCATATCAGTTTGCATGCTTGACAAGACCTTCATGACCTATGTGCGTTATGCAATATATATATATATATATATATATTGGCGGCTGAAACTAAATATGGAGCGGAGTTTCCCGACTGCTCTCCTTATGGAGACTGAAATTAAAGTAGGTAACTGTGTTTTGAAACTCAAAGTAAACGTAACCAATATATATATATATACATATACATGTGTATATATATATATATATATATATATATATATATATATATATATATATATATATATATATATATATATATATAATTCGTTTAACTTTGGTGGCACACTCCACTGCGCTCACAATAGTCTCTGTACTTCACTTAGGCCGAGATGTCATTTACCTTTGCTAAATATGTGCGTTTCAACTTATATATAGCTGGAATTGGCTGGTAAAATGGATACACACTGGGCGTCGTTGTTAAAGCCACGACAGCGTGGGACTCACATGCCCACTAAAATCCAGTCTTCTTCTTTGGCCCTTGTGGAACAAGGTGACCGCAGTTCTGTCTTCCCGAGATTACTTCACCTAGGCACTTATCTTGCCATTAATAATGTTTAATTATTGTTAACTAATTAAGGCTACTCGACTTTGTGTGGCGGTTTTTCCACTTCGGAGACAATTCTGCGAATCTTCTTACCATTAACCAGGATACTCCATGATCCTTGAAGAGCGCATCTACAAGGGCTTTTCTAGAAAGCACCACCTCTAAAAGTGCTGGCAGGGAGCTTTCGTAGCAGTGCTTTACATCTTCGACCTCTCCGGAGTTGCACAGACGGCATAAAGAGCAGTTAGCGCTATCAAAGCGGTGTAGATATCGCTGAAAGCGGCTTCCGTGGCATGTTAGCAGTGGCGCGAGTGAGTAATGTTTAAGGCTGTACCATTTTTCTGAGATCAGGTAGTACTGATTGGAGGGAGCACTGTGGCATATAGCATGATGCTATTTAAGATAAAAGCAAGAGCCGTGCCGGAGAGTCGGTTGCTCCTTCGCAGGAGAATTTTTTCGCAGTTTTGCATAGCGTACATGAGATGTTGCCGTGAGAGCACTAGAATTAAAAGCATTTTAAAGAGGTCGTTTTTAATTCTAGACCATCATCCGTCCGCCACGGGTGTGGAGCTCACCAAAAGGCATATCTTCAATGCCGAACATGTTGAGATCGCATCTAGGACCCGTTGCTTTGCTTGGCCGTATATGTTCGGCTAAAATTATGATCTCTTGGATTGAGATTGGCTCGATGGTAAGGTTGAAGTTTCCTCAAAAAACACCGGCTACGGCAGGGGTCTTTGCAGTTATATACGTCGGCCTACTTCTACTGATCGGGGGCGGCTGTGAGTGGCGCATTTCGTTACGTACGATCTTGTACCCTTTGCCCGCAGGGGTTTCTCCGACTTACTTGCACAATGAGTTCCACAGGTCTATTTTGCTATGTTAATTGCCCTATGTAAGCTCTTCGTACTTCTCTAAACTTCTCTTCCTATTAATAGGAAAGTTCTGGCCGGTGTCTTGCTCTGCGGCGCGTGCATAAATGATGTGTTGATTGAGTATGATTCAATAAAAAAAGCGTTGCAAAATATTATTACTGCTTAATGACTGCTACTGTGCTAGCAGCTCGGTTACAACCACTGCCAATATAGACAGTTATTGTTACATTGCGTTAGATTAACGTCTAAGAAATGGTTGGACGGTTACCACATGGATCTTGTAGATTACTTCGAATTCCTTATGAGTATAATTTCAACAGTAAGTCCGTTTTTAAAACGAGGAAAATGTGTGTTCAATTGAGAACACACGAAAAACAGGGATGGAATAGCTAGCTAAGTCGCAAAAATATCCGAGCAGGCTATAACGATTTGCTGACGAACACCCTCATATCCACCGATCCATGAGTTATATTCTACTTCGTTGAGTCAGCTTATTACAACTTACAACCTATCCATCTATGTGAAGATGTGTCACTTATATTCTAACATATTACGTCATCGTGTAACTGTTATTAATACTAGTTACGTCATTGTGCTACCTATATCATATAAGTCGTTGGACAACGTCCAGGCGCTATTCCCGCCGACCTCCCATATATCCCTTGATATAGAAGCGTGACACGTGTATTTAGAGATACATGTCAAGCGACTAATTAATCATATATATTTGTCTTCCACTTTACTTCCACTCGGTTGCCGGCTCAGCGCTAAATGAAAAAATATATAAATATATATATATATATATATATATATATATATTGTAGCGTTTAGCGCTGTACCGGACAACTGAGTGGAAGTAAAGTGGAAGACATCTATACATGATTCATTATTTGCTTGACATGTATCCCTAAATATATATATATATATATAAAAGCAGTCACACGCAATTGAATTCTGGATATTATATATATATATATATATATAAGCAATCACAAGCAACTGGATTCTGGATATATATGTATATACATAAGCAATGACACCCAGCTGGCTCCTGGCACTTAATCACCTCCCGCCGTCCAGGGGAGTCTAAAATCCTGCCTATGTTGTAGAGTGTATATATAGACTCTCGCCGACACACACGCACACACACACATACACATTACTACTACAACAACTAGCCTGCACTACTCACCTACAGTGAACCAGTGAGCACTACAACGCCAGGTTGTGTTGCGCCCTTTACTTCTGCCCTCCTAGAACATCTTTAGCTTGTTAGAGTGTCGTCGTCGTCGTCGTCAACTCCATCCGGCGCCAGCTATCCGCCACCCGCCAAACATCAGGGCGGCACGTGCTACCAATTGCTACCACCGAGCATCAATCAGCTGATTTTCTGTCGCCTATGGGGACCCACCACCAAATTGGTTGGCTGGCTAGCTGTCAACTTGCCACCGCCGTCGCTTGAGAACAAGAACACACGCCCATATGACGCCGATGGCGCCGTTGTCCGCATTCCTGTTGAGGCGCGTCGTCACCTAGCAGGGTGCACTCACAGCAGATACACGACGATGCGATACGAGAACACATGACTCTCTGGCTTTGCGTCTCTCTTTTGCTATCTCTCTTTCGGTTCGCTGTCCATAGTCTCTCGCGCCCTCTGTTCTCGTTCTACGTGAGCAACAACTGACCATAGAACATTGTCCGTTCGTCGTCGAGTTCATCCGATTCGAAGATCTGATTTCTGTTGTTGTTGTTGTTGTTGTTGTTGCTGTTGTTGTTGTTATGGTTGTTCTTGTTGTTGGGGTTGTTGTTCGAGGACAACTGATCTAAACGTGGCGCGCGTGGTCACGCGCACTCCAAAGAATGCCTACGAACAACAACAAAATGGGGCCGAGAACGGACACGTGAGCGTGGAGAAATGAGAAGACATAATTCTCATCAAATTACTTCAGAGAACCAATTGTTTGGTTGATCTGCCGGTAGCGACTACATGCCATCTCATCTCATTTCGGCATTCTACACATGAAGTCACACATACACACAAACACACAGAGTAGACACCCACAGAAGTCGATAGGTATGCGCGCAATGCAAGAATACACTCTCGGAGATTCACGCGCATCCATACGTACGAACGCACACTCTGGAATAGTGAGCGCGGCACACTCAATACAATGAACCACGAACCGCGCGCGAATGACGACGCTGGATTAACAGCGGGCGACCGCCGGAGAGTGCATTCGATTCAAGATTGGTGGTCGCATCCACCGCCATGTGGGTGAGATGGGTGGTGAGAGAAAGCACTCTGCTCCGCTCGATTCGACTAACTTAGAGGCGCGCTTGTGTTGAGATCATCATGGTTGTACTAGGTAGGATTCTTCCGTTTGACTTGATTCCTCGCTAAGGGTCACGATGTCTCCATGGTTGTTGTGGTAGTGGTAGCAACGCTGACTCCGACTAAGTAGACGTTGTACCAGTATGAGCGGGAATAATAATAATGAGGGTTATTAACTTGCTCTTGTCGGCGTTTTGGCCCGTGCTCCGCGCGCCATTATTGATCAAATATTTGTTTGAATTAGCGCGCGCCTCAATCGCAGCGGGAAAGAAGGCGAATACGAGGGCAGAAAGGGAAGAAACGGGAAAGGGCCGAAGACTCGAGGGAAAGAGCAGAGGAGGCGAAGCAGAAGGAAGAGGAGAATGTTTGCGAACCCCACAATGTTGACTCCTCGGGCTGGGTCCGGCCATCAACAACCATCAACGACCATCGAAGCCTAATAGAGAGACAATCATCATCAACATAAACAAGCGCCAAGAACAAATCACAGACATAATCGTACTAATCATAATATCAGTAATAATAGCAAGAAGAAGAAACAAAATAGGTGTATCCCTTAGAAATACAGCCGACAGATGGCATAACAATTCGTCACGTTTTGATCATCGTTCAACTAACTCTTCCCTACGTACAACTTGCTAAATATTGCTATTACTGTTACTGTTACGACAGATGTTCTCGGCGGGGTTGGCCGCACGTGGCCGCCATCCACAACACGAAAATAAAAACAACAACAATATCAGACGCATTCTACGGCTTTCTCGTCGCCCGAATGCACGGCGCGAACGTTGATGCGTGTTGGTTACCTGAGTTATCCAAGTTGCAGGACGAGAGTGGCGCGTGCAGTAATCGCAATTTGTTGTGCAGTGGCGTGTTGTGAAGCATCGTGAGCGATTCATTTTGCTTTTCGTATAGGTCGCGGCTAGGGCTCGATCAAGAAAGGCAGGCCAGCCATCATCAAGACGATCGAAGAAAATATCGAAGGATATGGCGGATAAATCGCAATTCGAGCAGTCCTAGTCGACACTGACAGCGTGCAAGAACAAGAACACGCTATCATTATTAGCTTTGTGATCCGGCCCGCTGAAGCGGTGCTCGTGGAGCTCGTGGAGGAGAAAATGTTGTGAACATTTTGTGTTTTTTTACATTTTGTGTCAGTTATGTGTGCGAATTGTCGTTTTGAGTGAGCAACACAGGAAACTCTTCGTGCTTCGCGAAAGCGGGCTCGAAGACTTGGCTTGCGTTTTGTTTGTAGTGATTCTAGTTCCAACGGGCTGTTTTAGCGTCGGTATCTCGTCGCGGGACAGAGCAGAATCTCTGCTCTCTCAGCAACATGGCGATAAAACGAGCAACGAAACAGTCGAAGATAGTCACAAAAGTGGAACAGGCTCGTGCACCTGGCGAGGCGAGCGACTCGGACGAAGAGAAGTTTAACGAGAGTTTCTCGTTTGTCGATAATGCCGCCGAATACAACTTCGACACGTGGAAGAAGCTCACGCAGCTGGTCAAGAAGAAAAAGAAAGCCAACCTCAGTGAAACGATAAGAAAAGTTGTACGTATATCAATCCACGTTGCAAGTGATCTAAGTTGTTGTGCACTGTGTTGCAATTCTTATTTGTTCAGCCCGGCCGTACTGTTGTATTATTTGATATTCCGCCACTGTCATTGTTGTGATCGCTTATCCGAAGTAGGTATGATCGACTCATCAGCTATTTTATTAACTATTGTCTACGAAACATTATTATGAGAAGTGTCCGATTATACAAGCCATTCTGTGTATCTTTTGCATCACTGAGTCATTAAGCATTTATTTTTTTTAATACTAATATATATTTTATTCATCGATTTATGTCACAGTTTTGTCTAAATGAATATATTTACAGAAAGTTTCTAGTGTGCCTACGATAAACCTAGTCTGCATCATTAGTTAAGCGATCCTAGCATGAGTCTTGTCTAATCGTGCGTATTTTGCGAACATTGTTTGTCGACTCCAGATGGGCGACCAAAGCGACGCTGGAGCTCATGCTTCACTACCTCAGGTGACCAAGGAAGAGCTCGTTCAACTTGACGAGGAGCTGAATGAGATCCGGGATACGCTCAAGGAGCGACAGCGAATTCAGAAGCGAAAGAAGGCGCAGGACCAATCGGCGCTCAAGGACGACGAGATCCCCGATCAAAGCGGAGACTTTCACGGAACTGCTGATGTTACGTTTCAGAGTCTGGACCTTTCGCGGCCCCTGCTGAAAGCTCTGTCGGCGATGAACTTCGTCAGCCCAACGCCGATTCAGAAGGCAGCCCTGCCGGTTGCCCTTGGTGGCCGCGACATCTACGCGTGCGCCGCCACCGGAACGGGCAAGACGGGCGCATTTATCCTGCCAGTCCTCGAGCGTCTGCTGTTCAGGACACGGCAGGACATCGTCACCAGAGTGCTCGTCATCGTACCAACTCGTGAGCTGTCGCTGCAGGTGTATCGCGTCGCCATTCAGCTGGCCCAGTTCACCAACATCAACATCGCGCTGTCGAGCGGCGGTCTTGACCTCAAAGTGCAGGAAAGCCATTTGCGGCGAAGCCCTGATGTCATCATTGCCACACCGGGCCGGCTCATTGATCACCTGCAGAACACGCCGTCGTTTTCGTTGCACGCCATCGAGGTGTTGATCCTCGACGAAGCCGATAAAACTGCTCGAGGACCAGTTCGCCGAGCAGCTCAAGGAGATCATCAAGCAGTGCGCGCCCACTCGACAGACGATGCTGTTCTCGGCCACAATGAACGATCACGTTCGCGACCTCGCCAACCTGTCGCTGAACAACCCTGTCCGACTGTTTCTGAACAACAATACCGACGTTGCGTTGAACCTTCGGCAGGAGTTCGTGCGTGTCCGATCGAAGCGCGAGGGCGACCGCGAGCCGCTCTTGTGCGCGCTCATTACGCGCTACTTCAACGAGCACACGATTGTCTTCGTGCAAACCAAGAAGCTCGCCCATCGGATCCGTATTCTGCTCGAACTGCTCGGGGTGCGCGTTGAGGAGCTGCATAGCGGGCTCGGTCAGACGCAGCGGATCGAGGCGCTCAAACGTTTCAGCCAGCAGGAGGTGGACGTCCTCGTCACGACGGACCTCTCGGCCAGAGGCCTCGACATTCAGGACGTTCGCACGGTGATCAACTACACTCTTCCGCCGACGCTGCAGCAGTACGTGCATCGCGTTGGACGGACAGCGCGAGCCGGAAAGGTCGGCAGATCGGTGTCCATGGTCGGAGACCAGGAGCGCAAAGTTCTCAAGGAGATTGTCAAGAAGGCTCGCGCACCGGTGAAGCAGCGTGTCATTGACCCCCAGGTAAAAGGCTAATCGTTGATTTTTTTAGATTGAAATTCACTAGAAATCCCTATTCTCGATACAAATGAACTCAGCAATATCTGATGCGTTCTATGATGCAACATTATGTACTTAGGCGTACACACGTCACGACTGTTGCGCCGGTATATATATATATATATAGTGAGGTCCTGCTACATACAGTTTTGCGCTATGTATATTTTAAAGCGACGCTGTGTTTCTTCTGTTTTCCGCTGCACCTTATTCAGGTGATAGCAAAGTTTAAGGAGAAAATCAGTTCAGTCGAGTCGGATATCACCAAAGTGCTTCACGAGGAAAAGGTTGAAAAAGAGATGCAAGACATGGAGAAGAGTTTGGATAAGGCGAAAAATAAACTAAACCAGGTGACACAGCCGAAGGGCGCAAAGGGCGCCAATACCACAACAGCAGACCGTACTCGGCGAGATTGGTTCCAGACCCCGAAAGAACGAAGAGAGGAGAAGAAGAGGCTCCGTTTGGAGGAGCACACAAAGCTTGACGGAAAAAAGACTGTGAAGATTCCAAAGGCACGAGCAACGGCCGAGGACCGCGTCCTGTGGGAACAACAGAAGGCAGCAGCTTATCAGGTATATATAACTATATATACGAGGTCGGATTGAAAAGTTATAATACATAAAAATAAAAAAATTATGTTTATTTAATTTTCCAGTGTTTTGTTCCCTTTCAGCTCCCGCCTGCTGCAATGCACGTCTGCCCCCTTCTTTCCTACTCTTCGAAACATTGTTTAATGCGTTTTTCGGAATCGAATTCTCTTGCGAATTTCTCCTTATCTCCTCTATAGTCTCAAATGCCCTCCCTTTATTTTTTTATACGTAGGAACACTGAAAGGAGTTTATGCCTTTTGCGAACAATTGTCTTCAAATTTAGCGGTAGTTCCCTTGACCGTAGAATTAGCTGGCAATAGTTCATGAAAGAAAATGATTCCCTTGAAGTGAAAAAAATAACCTTGGTGTCGGATCAGCTCTGTCTTAATTTCTTTGATTGACTTTATTCCTGAAAGCCTCACTGGGAAAAGTGGGCTTTGGTATCGATATCGTTATTACGAGCCGAGCGGATTAACTCGCCATGCTGCACAGCTCTTTGGTGTTGTAACCGCAGATTAGAAATGCTCATTTCTTCCCGTGTAGTTGCTTTTTAACTTTTCTAGAGTTTATTTTAGAAGTTTGGGGTTTAAAATACATTTACGTAGGACTGAGTAGAAGCATTACAGCCACCGGCTAACCATTTAGCATGCTCACGTTATATATATATATATATATATATATATATATATATATATATATATATATATATATATATATATATGTATTCTAAACTTTCCTCCGTCCCTTACGGGCTTTAACCCTACGGGACTTAATCTGAGGTATATCTTCAATGCACCGAGGGCCGGACATGTTAAGAGATCTAGGGATGCCTCAACAGTCCTTGTGGCAGCATGGCCGCTGACTCTTAGCGGTATGGTTTATCATCTATTCTCAATGAGCATCGCTCAAAGAAAATTCGACCAACAACAGGGATCGAACCACCGACACCACGGTAGACTACAACCATGACTAGCGCACTAGTCTCCTAGACCACGCCGCCACATATATATATATATATATATATATATATATATATAAATTACTTTAAATATATTTACATATGTGTAAAGAGTAACATTACCAATGTACGTGCTGGAGGTATGATAAGTATATAAGGAGGTATGATGATATATATAACAAGAGTACTGGATGTATATTTTTCTGTGTCTGGTTTCGCAGGCCCGAGTTGCTAAAAAAGCTCAGCGACCAGCTCGCATTCACGCGATGTCCGAGTCAGATAATGACGACGATGAGCCTGAGCGGAAGAAGGCCAGATTGAAGCGCAAAAACAAGGCCAAAAGCAGGGACATGACGACGACGCTAACGGCAACAGATCGTGCTCGGGAAATGAGGCGCCTTCCGCTTAAGGAGCAGGTTCGCCAGGGCCAGGCCAAAAGAAATGGGCCTGGCAAAGGCTTCAAAAGCAAGAGAAAGTATAAACGTCACTGATGGATGTGACTAGATGAGAGATTTCTCTTCTACCCATTGCCAACCACCTATGTGGTGGATGAGCTAGTTGTTAATAAATTAAAAAGACTATTCATTCACACACGTGTTTGCAAATATACATGTTTGATCGTGTTTTTCTTTCCGTTTTTATTGTATTTAATGTGAAAGGCACATGCCAGCAAAATTATGGGTCGCATTGCAAATCTCACGCCATATCTCGAGTCGCCGGCCTAGCTCACCGCTGTTGATGTAAACGTACTCAATTTTTACACGGAGCGCCATCGTTGGTGACGGAGTGAAAACACTATATTATTGGATGCGACTAAATTGACCGTTGAACCACCATCCGAGTCCACCATTTGTTAGGTATATATGCGTGATTAAATTCTTAGACCGATTTCCTCTCAGCTACCACATTTCTGTCATTTCGGCCACAACTCAGCCGGAGCTTCAAATTGAACAATCACGAGGCAGAAATATCTGGTCTCTAAACTCATGCATACTTTCATGGTCAGAGACCACAATCAATCAAGGCATTTGAAATGATTCAAGTGAGTTTACTGGTAATACTTTACGACATATTATATACAGGCGCCCGGAAAAAATTTGAACGATATAGAAGTGAATTGTAGAGCTCGTCAAAGCAAATGCTTTTCCCGAATAGAACATGGGATCTAAGAAGTCGTGTTTTGAAGTGAGAATGAAATTATCAAAAGCTTTGACACTGGTGTTGTTGCTCGACATTGATGCACAAATTGTGCGATTGCGTAAGCGAAATGATCTATTCTCACGAATACGACGGTGTGCTTGATCTCTGTAGAGGAAGACTGGTTGTCTCGCAATCGCACACCTTGTGCTCCTATGCAGGGCAACAACACCAGTGTCACAGCTCAATCACAGCTTTCTCAGAGACCATTGCTCTATTAAAGAAAAATGATATAAGGAGCTCTACAGTTTCCTAAATAGCTTTCAAAAATTCTCCGAACACTTTGTATAAATATATATATATATATATATATATATATATAGACTTGAACCACCTCTAAAGTAAAGTATTTGACTTGTCAAATAACCGTGTAAATTAGTATGTCTATTTCAAATAGTGGTTCGTCGTAAGTCGACCCAGAGCTGCGTTTCATACGGCTATTTTTGCTTCGATGATCGATTAGAAGCGTAATATATTTTCATATTCTATGCATGAAATGTTACATTTTAAGTCGTAAGCGGTCAGAGTTACAAACGTTTCATCAAGGCGCAGGCAAAATAGGAGATATCGCTCCCAAAGAAGAGAGCAGTGTTGCTCAGTCTGCCGCCCCAGCGCTGTCCATAAGTATGTTCAAAAACGTATGAAAATCACGGACACCCTGGCCTCAATTAAGCAACCAGACGGAATTACTACCACTGATGACCATGAGAAAGCTGAAATTCTCAGAAATGTATTTGCCGCAACCTACCCAACGCATGCCCGAACTGCTATCACGAAACACTCACCCCGCTCTCCTCTTACACGAGCCCTCTAGCGTGCAGATGGTGAACAACGTCGACTCTTCTCCGAACCTCGAACGGCATCTGCGCGGATTGGCCAACAAGCGTAGCGCCACCCCCGACGGTATCCCGGCCATCATGTATAAGAAGTGTGGCTATGATGTATGTGTGCCACTTTCAATTATCTTCCGCCGGTCCCTCGAAGAGGAAACGGTACCTAATCTCTTTAAATATGCCATCGTTTGTCCTGTGCATAAGCGCGGCGATAAAAACGACCCTTATAATAAAAGGCCCGTCTCGCTGACCTCCGTGCCTTGCAAACTCTTTGAGAAGGTCATAGCAGAGGAAATTTACAGGAACGCAAATGCGCAAGGTCTAATTTCAAAAGAACAATTCGCATATCGTCCCGCTCATTCTGCTCTCCTACAGTTACTAGAGACTCAAAATGATTGGGCCCTTTTCATAAATGATGGAAGACCGTTTGACTGCGTGTATTTCGATTTTAAATCTGCTTTCGAGAGTACCACTCACTCTAAGCTACTCAAAGTCCTTCCGCAGTATGGAGTGGGTAGTCGAATAGTTAATTGGATTAAGGCTTTCTTAAGTGATAGACTCTTTAGGGTAAGAGTTAACGACTGTCTGTCATCTACGGCTCGGGTTACCTCGGGCTGTCCGCAGGGTACCATTATCGGCCCTTTAATGTATATACTGTATACCGACTCATTGAAGCATGTAATACCTCCAGTCGTTCATGTAAAAATGTATGCTGATGACGTCAAAATGTATATATCCGTAGATGATCGAAGCAATACAATAACTTTTCAAGAGACGCTAGACACATTTTTGGAATGGTGTAATGGCCTCGACTTTAAACTATCTGTTAATAAATGTGCTGTGCTAACTTTGGACATAACAATCCTGCACACAAATGCACTCTAGGCTCTGAGGAACTAGCCATTAAAAAGGCAATCAAAGACTTGGGAATACTGACATCTGACACATTGAACTATACACCTCATATACTTGAAGTGGTTACGGCTGCCACAAGAACACTAAACTGAATATTGCGCTCGTTTGTTATTAAAGGCGCTTCCCTGTATGCCAGACTGTATAAGCAATATATTATCCCGGTCTTATTACACGCTTCCCCCGTATGGCATCAAGGATTCGCATGTGATGAAAAGATTCTGGCCACAGTTCATAAAAAGTTCATAAGGCATGTTGCCTACCGCTGCAACATTAGCAGGGATAATGTTGAGTGCATGGACATAGCCGTTATGTTAGATAATATTGAAAGATGTACGTTTACAAGCATATGTAAGCAGCCTGATAGATTCAACAAGTTATTTAAAGTAATGACGACTATAACTCGCTCTGGTTTAAACATTTAGGCTAAAGCTGTAGCCAAGAAAGAAATCGTAAATAGAATGTTCGCGTGGCGCACAGCACGCAAGTACAATCATGTACAGTCAAACATCTAAAGCGCCGGATGGCGCGTTTGTTATCAAGTTTCGAGAATCCTAAATAAAGCCCCCCTGCCAAAGGGTGTGTAATTATATAAAAATATATATAAAGATGGTCAATACTTAGAAGCAATTGTTCCGGAAGTTACTGGAATCTTCATTCCTTTGGCCATGTAACATGTATATTTAACAAACCCCATAAGAATATACTTATTTAACTCAAAATTGGGTGTAAACAATTGCTCCCCCAAGCCTACCAGCGATTGCTTTGTAAATGTCTTAACAAGGATTGTTCCAGATACAATGCATCAAATTAAATTTATGTACTCTATAACTGTATGTTGTTATTTTGATCGGTGTAATTGCTTTGAAAGCAACTGTGAAATGGCCTCTAAAATAATGTTGTCAGACATGCCACTTATCCACCACTTATATCATGCCACTTAAGCCAAAAATCTATCATTTTGCTGTGAGGGGCGATCAGAAAGTAGCATAAACATTGCATCGTCTCTACTAGGGTATCCACTATTTGTGTTACCATGAAAGCTTACAGGAAATGAGGACTATCATATTCCGGGGGAGCATTACGAACATTTGAAAAATTTCAAACGATGCTCATAAGTCGATGCCTGATTTCGAAACCCCTGTAAGTTCAAGCAGAACATTTGCGTCACAACATAATGCAAGCAAATCATGATAAATAAACAACACAGTTCGTTATAATGTTTGTTTTTATTTTCATTATATTTTAATGGTATGTATTCTCTGGACAGTGGTAAACACATAAATGCATTGAGTGTTCACATATTATATATAGCGTAGAAAAGCCATTTGAAGTGCTCTATTTCAATGACACAATTTTTTTGTAACGAATTATGGTAAAACATATTAGCATGCAATATGAATCTGTTATATATATATATATATATATATATATATATCGCGCACAAAGGCTAAGTGGCTATAAATATTATTACAGCGTGACGTTTAGACGTGACGCTACTTGTTAAAATAATCGCTCTTTTTCAATAGCTTCTGTGCTGTACGAATAGCAATATACGTGATATGCAATCACGAGAAAAGAAGGGAATAACGGAGATTGGCTGCACAATCATTTGCAGTCGTGGGTTCAGTTTCGGCGTAACACATACTCATCTCTGTGAGACCACCTTTACTCTGATTAGCAGATGCTCAATAATTAATGTATTAAGGTTTTCCGTCCGGGCTATACGAGAAACACGTTTTGGCATTTACCCATTATACGTTGTGTCGACATTCAAGTTGCAACTCATGGCATAAGAGCTGCGGAGCCATCAGCTGCACCGCATTGCTCTCTGCACTCCGCCGCCAAATTAAAGCGGGAGCAAATAAACAATTACAGCGGACAGTGTGGTAGCCTCATTGTTGTCGTATGTTCTGGACAGACCTTTTTACAGTCGGCGTACTTTCAGTACGTTAACTTGGGTGCCGCCAACTTTCCTCGGTGTCTGGTACCGTACCCCCTCTTTAACTATGCTGTACAATGTACGATGCCTGATCCTGTTTAGATCTCGACCTGTACTGGTCACCTTTTACACACCTAAACTGGCACGTATTTCGCTATTGCTGGATAAAGTCTACATCTCCGTGTCACACATTCCGTAACACATGCTATGCACCTTGCTATAGACTCCATACTAGCCTCTGATGGCTCTATCTATGTAAATCAGCACAGATTTGAGTGTATCCGAGTGTCTACCGTACTGTCAGATTCAGCCCTTTGAATTGAGAGCGCTTTATAGCTCACTTTACCAGCGCTTGTGTTGGGTTTGGTTAGGGAAAAAACGCAATATTTGTTTTATTAACACCCAAGCTGAGTAAATGTGTTTATGTTACATCAAAATGTTTCGAGATACCATCTAGCGTTTTGCTATGGACCTAACGGCTATTTTAATGTAACATAAGCACATTTACCCACTTTGGGTGTTAATCAAAACAAATATATTAAAGAAGACGGAGTAAAACTAGAAAAAAAGGGGCCAGTAGATTAATAAATTTAAGGTCAGATGAACGAATAATGCCATTTTATTAATTCTAGACGTTTTTTTCTATAGGACTCTCGTGAAACTGCCGACAGTTCACTAGCTAAATTTGTTCGTGTCTTATATAGGCTTTGTTGATTCTAAATAATCCGCTGTCTCGCAGCAAATACCCGAGAAGTAAGAAGAGTAACACTGAAGACCGACCACTTACAATGCCGGTTGGTGTAAGAAACGTGATACTAGAATGATGATATTCACTTGGACATTTAGGCTATGCTGAATGCAATAGCTGACGTCGTTTAAGTCTTGACTTGTGCTGTTTTAGCTGTCAGACCAACTTATATATATATATATAAATATATATATAGTCAAGAACAAACGTGTAATCTATTATTACAAGTCATATATATATATATATATATATATATATATAGTCAAGAACAAACGTGTAATTTATTATTACAAGTAATATATATATATATAGAAAACAGCGTAAAATACAATATTTATATGTTTATTCACTGTATCGAATTAGAGCTTCAGGCTACAATGGAGGTGTATTGGTATCGGTTTAAATTTGCCGCCACACCGGCGGATGTTAGAAGAGAGGCGACAAGCCCTGCGGGAGCAGCCGCCGGAGATTCCCGCGTCGGCAGAAATCACCGTCTTCATCAGCCCCATCTGCCTACTGGCACAAGTCCGTACGATGTGTGTACCACGCACGTGCTACCCGCCGGATAACCAACAGCTTCGAAAAGTTGCGAACTGTGCGAAGTCAACACTACCTTATCCGCCCAAGTAGTAAGTGCGAAGCCTCTAAGTTCAATAAAGCAAGGCTAATTGACACTTCAAATACCTGCTACCCCACAAAATTGGGTGATAATAGTAGAAGCATGAGACATTCTCAACACAGCCTTCTCCGTCCATAGATGCACATATTGTTGACGCGCGCCAATTCTCTGACGTTGTTTTACACCTATATATATGTGTATATATATATATATATATATATATATATGAAGCAACATTTGGGGTCTTTACAAACTCAACTGAAACAGTAACTAATAAACAGGATGTACTATGGGGCTGGAATTAGTTACTTAAGCAGAACTTAGTTATAGGTATATACTTTTGTAGGGTATTTTATTTATGATCGAATAATTTCCCGATATATCCATTCAATAATACAAAGCAATGTACTTCACTGAGCCATTTATGTCAACGATGTTTGCTTTGTTAGCTAATAGAGAGCTGTTGCTAATAAGTTGTATATATTTATATAAACGAAGAATATATATATATATATACCGAGAAAGGTGCCCTAACGGCTAAATCATTGCATTGGGTTTGAGAGGTCGTGGGTTCAAGCCCTGGACCACTCTAAAAGTGTTTTTTTATAGTTTCGAATGTAGACAAGGTGAATGCCGAAATGGACTACAACAAGGCATGATCGAACGGAAAAGAAAACAACGGGAATCAACGCAGATATCTCACTAGGAGAAATGGTGTACTATAATCCACTCCAGTATAAGCAAAAATTAGATATATACAAATCTGTGTTCTCGTCGAGAGAACTATGACAGTCAGGAAGGCAGAGCTCGGGAATTACCGACGTTAGCGAACCGCCGTTAGAGGCGGTGCAGAGGGGACGACAACGCTAGCTGTCTGTGAGAGACAGATGCTTATGTGGTCACATAACGTGAGACAAATCGACTAAAAACAGTGGCTGATATCTACGTACGGGGGTGTCTGTCAGGAGAAGTTCAAGCGCAGCACTGCTGATAATATCACTGCAAGTGCTACGAGAGCGAAAAGAGCACAAAATCTACGTATTCAGCTCAAGTAAAACCAGCTCAAGCGAGAGGTTGACCAACAACGTTGGGAAGCTCAAAACGGCAACACAACGACGCAGATAGAAATCGATTCTGATTCAGACTGAGTGAAACTACAGTCATGCCATTAAGCCGATTTGTCGCTGTTAACCCCAAGGTTTCGTCACCAGCAAGCATGCATTGCATTGTAACTGAACAGGTGGTGCTGTGTCTCTCAAACAATTCATTTGTGAGAAGTGCTACGCTCGTACATTACAAAGTTTATATATATATATATATATATATATCACACGTGCATGGATTAATGTAGAATCTCTCGAGGATGGATATTGGGCCTACATTGATGTAGTTATACTAACACATCTCTCTCTCTTATTCTCTCACTACAGGCGACTACCCAAAGGACGAGCTGAAGGGCTTGTCCCCAACACGATGTCGACTTCAGAGGTACACTTCGCGCAGCATCTTGCTGCAAACGAACGCCGCATTCGCGACAAAGCCCTCGCGCGCTTGCGAAAATGGCTGCGCCTACGTTCAAAGACTCAAGCCTCGGAGTTCACGAGCGACGGCATGATGACGCTGTGGAAAGGTAGGCGTGATCCTAAACAGGCCATCAAACGAACTTCCAGCTAACCCACTAACAGTGGTGCGACTTTCTAGACTTTCTATCGAAAGCAGGTTTGAAAAGTTACAAACAAATACTAGTAGTAATAGCGCGGCGAAACAAATAAGCACTTTATAGTGCTAGTGGGTATGATAGTCTGTGACATACGTTTTATTGGGTACGCTTTTTTCTGTGTATCCACTGGTTGCCTAAGCATGCGTAATAATAATTAAGCGTAATTAAGTTCAAGGTCCGATTGATACGGTATCCGCGCGTTTGTTGCAACCCAAACGATCCTTGCAGAGGCCACCCTTCAAAGGCAGACAGAAGATTACCGTTAGTTTCCTAGTAGACTGACTACAAGGCAGGTCTACAGGCGCATTGTGATGAATTTGTCGACTGAACATCACCCTGCTGATCTGACTTTATTTGAGTAGAAATTGTAAAGCCATCGTATACATGTAGGGTGCACGAAGTGTATGTGATCGCTTAGCCATGATTGGCCTATGCTGGGCTGTATTTTTATTCCGATTACTTCATTCTAGACACGCGAAAATTATTTGAGTTACTATTTACAAAAAGCGGTCGTTATTGCATGTATTCCTCTTGTTATCGCCATTTTTATTGTAAGCTAAGTGTTATCATTTGCGCTTTGAGGATGGCCAGTCATCATGTAACAAGCCTTAAGTACACCTAAATTGAATCGTACTTTGCAGGTCTCTTTTACTGTATGTGGATGGCAGACAAGCCGCTGGTACAGGAGGAAGTGGCCGATAACATCGGAAGTTTGGTGTTTTCCTTCACGAAGTCTTCACAGAGCTACGCTTTCATGGCAGCGTTCTTTAAAACAATGGCCCGGAATCATGACCATATTGACAAGTTTCGTATTGACAAATTCCTTATGCTCACACGACGTTTTTTCCGGTACGTAAATACAGACGTGATCATTCCTGTGTATGGAATTAATTTCTAGTTTCTGATTAACGCAATCTTGAATTTAACTTAAGTAGTTAGAAACGAAGGGCTTGCATTTTTATTTACCACGTCGGCACGCCTGAACGTGCCTTCCGCCAATATAGACATTCTTGAGGTTCTTGCGTGTCAACGAATTAGGGACTAGAGTCTAGAATTCGTCTCACTACTTCAGACGGCTTCAGCCCTTGTTACTACCCTGAAGGGTTAAATACACCAGCTGCGGGACAAGAGTAGTCACTTGGTATTTTCTTAAACTCTGTCATATATATATATATATGTCATATATATACATATATATAAGATATATATATATATATATATATATATATAAGATGTCCCTATAGGTCGCGGTTTGATCCGGGCGCGACACATAATCTTTGGAAGCGATTTTTTTAGACATTGTACATTTAGGTGTAAATTACGCAAATATACGCATATTGTGCTACTATTGTGTGCATCTTTTTATTGCAGAGCCTCTCTTGAATTCGTTCGAGATCACCAATGGGAACATAAGCACGTACAAAGATTCCTCAACGTGCTTCGTGAGAATGTGCTTTCTACTAAACCGGTACGATATTGCGACTGTTTTTTTTGCAAATCTCTCTTTGCAGCCCATCTTTCTATCGGTCCAGCTAAGAGCCCCCGAATAGCTATTACTGTTCGCGTTGTGTTGTGTTGCTCTTATAACAATGTCCATTACGTTGTATGTGTGCTTTAGATTAGCAGCAAACATTATATTCTCAAAAGGGGGGTTTTGCTTAAATGTTTTACTTAGCAATGACTGTAAAGTATTGCCTGAACGTCGGCAGATTAAATCAGCAAAGTTAGTTAGGCTGCAAGCATGATTTTAATACTCATTGTAATGGTAGGTCAGGTCTTGTGCAAATTTCATAATGAAACCCATACACTGCGTCGTCATGGATTACGATCATAAAGTTTTTGGGATTCAGGCCAACTGTATATCGTAATGTAAGCCGTTGTTTTCTACGTCGTTATTATTATAACTATCGCTAGCGTCGTGGCAATTTCTGTTGTCTGACCATATAGGTAGCGTAAGCACGTTTCATTGTTTTCATTCTAGTTGTGTAGCCGTGCTGAACTGCTTTTTTTGCTTTTATACTGATCTCATTTTAGGATTCTCGTGAAATGGCACTGGGATTTCGGCTTCATTTCCTTGACATCTTTCTTGAGGAGCTAGCGCGCGTCGCAGAGGGTGAACTACCCCAAAAGCGGGCGCACAATATGCTTGAGCCCTTCTATGAGGTAAGTAGTAAGCCCTTATGCCCATCAAAACTCAATACTCGAATTCTATTTGAGTAAGCTGTGTGAAGGGTTTTTTTTTTATTCTGACGCGATTTACAAGGTTTGAAATGCAACGATAACGTCTTCGCGTTGTAGAGTTTGCTCCGGCCTTAAAATTCGATTGCCGTAGTAGGATTTACGTAGGCCAAGTACTGATAATTGTCACCCTCTTAATCCAAGCTTGTATGTCAAGAACGAATTCGCGGCATTTTGCTAAGGATAATAATGATACCTTTTGTTATATATAATATTATTATTAGGTTATTTTTGCAAGGGCTTTTAAGTACTAAGTAACTAAAATCTCCACTTTACTGCTTTCTTAATGAGAAATTGTTTCAGTTAATAGAAATGCATGCTTATATGTTGTTATTTCTGTTTAGTTGTTGAAATTGCTTAGTTGGCTAAATATTAGAAGTTAATTTTATTTGCTTGTACAAATAAGACCTTCTTACCTTCTTTATTATATTTATCGCGTAATTTAATGGTTAATTATGTTCATGCTTCCGTTTCGTGTTGTTAACTGCAGATTTTGACCTATTGCAAGAGTCCAACGATCGTTGAAGGTGTTCGCGACAAGATATTCATTGAGCTGATTAAATTAAATATTGGAATGCTTCGCAAACAGCAGGGGCTCAATGGAGAATATAGTACTGATGACGAAGATGAAGAGGATATTGACGCCATAGGTGAGCAATGATTGCGAGCTTTCTCATCTATTTCGTCGTCCTTGAGGCTCCCACCTGACGTCATCTATAAAGAGATAGTGGTACCTTCTATAGCATGGTCGTTTCTCGCTCCCATGAGTGGTTTAAGCAAAATGACACAATAGAGAATTAGACGGTCGGAAATGCAAAGCTTTCACAATGGTATTTTTTCGAGCCTGTTTCTCGGATGTCATATTTTGCGAGTTTGATCTCGACATTCTTGTATAGCAGTTATATACCAGTAATTTTAATTAAAGACACGCTTTTATGTATATATATATATAAAAACGTGTATTTAATTAACATTTCTTATTAATATATATATTGTTTTTATTTTTTCTTTTCTTAATATTATTTTTTTAATGGGTGATGGACTTCGTCGTCATCCGCCAAAATGGGATATCTGAAATTACGTGTCAGGGTGACGGTGATACCCGCACATATTGTTAAAAGATGCTAGTATTTTAATTGTTTATATAACTATGCTTAACTGTTGTCACCAAAAAGCATTTGGCAGTCTCTGTTTTGTCAAAGCTTGGAAGAGCGTGCTGAAGTTTGTAGTTGAATGCGTATCTATACAGTAATACACGTGCATGACATAAAAGCGATTTTATTTTGAAAATAGCAATATTTTCAACAATCGCGGAGTGCGGCATGAGCATAGATGTCATACCAGCGACAAACTAATGGAATTCGTGCGTCAATGCGTCATCATGTCAGCGTAAAAAGAATGCTGGGATGTTAGCAGGGTCACTGACGCACTATTAAGCCGTCTGTAGGAGGATTTTCCTCAAATGATAGCGTGCTGCATGCATGCTTTAGGCTATTGTGTCAAACGCTACATAGAGTATTTTATTTTTGCATACCTGCCTATGATAGTGAGCGGACGCGATTTTATCGACGACGAAGCAGAAGAATACAACATGCCTGTGGACGAAGAGGATAGCTGTAAGTTGTTGCTTTTGCTGTCTCATTTAGTGTTAGTACTTTGGTCTGCCGGTAATATATTACTATGTTGCGTGATTTATAAGTCTGCTCGTGCAACGTGCGCTCTATGGGTATGCTTTCTAGGCCTAAGTCATATTTTATTTTCTCAAACTATACTTAAAATGTTTAAACACTTGCTATGATATGGCATATATGAGTTGTTTTGGTATGGCTATTAATAATGGACGCACTTGCTCTGTAGTTACCATAACGGTCATTACGTAAATACGCACAAGCCTAACACACAAACATTACATACATATTATGTCACTCACTTCAGCTTTTAATATATCGTGTGCTGAATTTTTTGCCTGAACTAGTCGATGAAGATGAAGGCGATATTATTGAGCAAGGAATTCGACGAGTAGAAGCCCGGGAAGAACTTCGTAACGGATTTCTTGCTGAAGCCAACAGGGGTGATCGCAGTGATAGCAACCTCGGAAGTAGGCGTCGTAAAAAAGGTTGATATGTAATTACAAAGTTGGCATGGACTTTCCTTTCCAACAAACTATCAACGATTCGTTCTCAATCGACGATTTTCTGCTTCCTTCTTTCTGCTTTCTTTCTTTCTTGGAGCCCAAGAAATATATTCTTCTCTAAAGTCATAGTTTTGCTCAGCAAAAAGTGTTTGATTGGATACGTGGTAATCTGAAGGTGTCACAGCCCCGAAAATATGGTCGTCACTTAATTAGTTTTCAACCTAGATGGTTAACTATTGACGGCAGAATTGCGCTATGTACGGCGACAGAAAGCACCTTTTCTGCTTCCGAATTCGTTTTTCATGCTTTCATTCGCAAATTCGTTTTTTCTTGAATTGTCTATAGCTAAAGACAGTGAAAACTTGTATATATTTTGTGAGGTAAAATGCATGGGTGCAAGCGTAAGGCCTGTTGAACGCTTTGCATGATGATGGGCGATTCAATTGCTTTACGCCGTTGAAATTTCCAGAAACCGGGTAATCCACACTTCTTGCCGAACTTATGGATCGCGAACTGCACAAAATTGTAAACCGTTGCTTCAACGTTGAAACCTTCCTAATGGTGACAACGCATTATATAGCGTCGATGTTCACGGATATCTTTAACTTTTAGCGCTAAGAAATTGAATTCAAATCAATATTTACCGGTTAGTTGTAGAGTGACTGAAATATTACTTTTGCTTGTTTTTCAATTGACGAAGCGTGTGCGCATTCAGCAAAGCCTGTTTTTTTTTGGAAAAATGTAAAGATAGATCACTGAGGCGTAATTTCTACGTACTACGTATTGAGGAAAGCACATATCTCAATCGATGTGCAACCATTCGTTGGGCAACTTGTATCATTTAAAAATATCAGAGGTATCGCACCTTTACTATTTTTCATTTTATTTAGCGCACTAGTATTTATAATTATGATGTTTATTATCACCTTTGTCAGGTACATTGTAAAACTTGTGTTAGTATACACATGACTGTTCCGTATTCAAATATACATCGAGGACAATCTCCTTTCCGATGTACTCATGATAAAATAATACGCTATTGGGACCCCTCCATAGAGCGAGACTCCCTAGCGAAGTCAGTTCTGGGCATGACGCTGCGTGGCACCTGGCGCAAAAGTTCCCGCACCTATTATATACAGGTATCACACGGACATGAAAACCTAATGTTTTGCAGAGAATGTGGTGATACCCATGAACCGCAAAACGTGTTACTATATGCCTATTGGTCCTGTTAAGTCCCTTCCATGCGTCGTTGGTCATTGCACCGTATCACATAATTCAGGGTCGATTTCTGCCATCTTCCGCTCCCATAAGCTAATGAACTCTAAGTAAGCTGAAGTAGTCGGAAGGGCGAAACGTCGTTTCAGATCTTCTATAAAAAGCGGCGTGTCACCCAAGAGGTAAACTAATCTGTTTCGTCTTGAGC
>QVRM01002194.1:0-106426 GCA_003439945.1 Dermanyssus gallinae
AAAGTGCTAGTCGCGTCGCTCACAGAATAACTACAGGTAATGTGAATCAGAAACCCAAGCTTTGGGTGATCCCTCAGTCACTTTGCACTTATCACTGAATACGCTTGCACTTTGTTAGATAACAATTTTGCGGAGCTCAAACTCAATGCGACTACCTTCTTCCAAACGTATTATTATTATTAATTATTATTTATTCTTATTATTATTATTATTATTATATTATTATTTATTATTATTATTATTATTATTATCTTAAAACATGCAATGATACTATTGTGTATCGCATTAAAATTTAAGTCGGTTTTGCAGAAATAGGATAACTGCACCCATATAAATAAAAATCGTTTTTAATCAAATTAGCCGAATCGTTTGACGGTAAGGTAGAGACTAAACTCTTTGTATATACATCAGGTCTTCCAGGTATATATACATCAGGTCTTCCAGGCCTCTTCCACTCGGGAGCGCGTCTGGAATCATCCTCGCGTTGCGCTTCTAAGGCGTTGCGCTGCCGAAGGTCCGTTCGACTTTTCGATGATCTGGCCGATTATCCGCGTAATGGGCCGCTATTACGGCCTTCCATCCTTATAAGCCTGAGGTCTCAATGATGAACGGGCAAATGGTGTACTCGTTTCCCAGGGCTTCGTAGTAAAGGGTCCCTCTCCGCTCTAACTGCAACGCTACCTACCGTGCGAGAAATCGTCGTATGCTCGGCCCATTAGTGTTCCGAATCGACATGTCTCAAATCAGCAGTTTTCCCTGGCCCAAGGGTCCGCCTGGGCTATGTTTTCATCTTCGCGCAGATGTATCGGCTCGACGAACACAGGAAACCCCAGCTCGTCTGAAGGTTCTCACGGGAACAGCAAACCCCGCTTGTCTGAAGACTCTAACGGGCACAAGCAAGCCCCACTTGTCTAAAGGCTCTAACGGGCACATCACTTACACCCTGTGAATGGACCTGCTTCATCGCTGCTGCCTCCTTGCAGCTTAGGTGGGGTACAGCTTACAGTACGATGCGAGATTATCATTCGGGTCGGATACTCAGCCAAAAAGCGCTCTCCGATCTTGATATGTGGGCAAAACGAACTAAGTTTGTCGGGCTTCAAGGGAAGAAGAGAGAACTTTCAAGGTATAACTAGGCATGCGTCATGGATTTTTCCCACGCCGATTGTTTCTTTTTGTTTTGGTCTTGAGTCGCCAAGGGTGAGCTGCCACTCTTGGACAGCTTCGTCTTGGTGAGCTGCTAGAGAGTCCTTTTCAAGGAAGTCTCGGATCATTCTCGCGCTCCCCTGGCATCGGGCCTCGCAAGTAAAAGTTGAATGCATCCTTAAAGTAAACAGCTTGATAGCTGCACACCTGGGCAGAAGAAAGCTGTAAGTAGCATAGACGACAGCCTCAGCTTTGTACCGTATTCCAACTGGCGAAGTCGTGGTTAACATCCGAGACTCCGTTGGATACGCCTAAGGGCAATATTTATTGCCAACCGTCTGTTGGCTTTTTTTTTGTCTAGACAATCAGCCATACTCCGAATAGCGCGTCACGGATATCTTCGGGTTGCTTTCCCGCAGTCCTAATGTCGCAGATCTTATTAGAGCGCAGAGGAGACGCAGTCGAAGAGAAGAGCTCGAAACGCGTGAGAAGATGGCGAACGCAATGCTACCTAGGACCCCAGCTACTCTGTTGCAAAACTCTTCAGCTGTTATATCACTTCGTCGTAAAAAAAAGTGTCCTCAGGCAGGGGGAGATCTCTAAGACTCTCGTCAAGATGGTCTAAAAGGTGTTTATAGAGCATCTCCCCGATTGCTTAAGCTGCATTAAATAACACATGGTTAGCGTTTGAAGACAATAACCTCATTTAACTTTTGCTATACTTCTGTGTCAATAGTTGGTTTACTGACACGTTAATTGTGATTGCAAATAAAGATAGCTAGCCGCGTCGTAATTAGAGTTCGAGTTCCATCCAGGTACAAATCGGCTTGCAAGGTGAGCACTAAATTGTGGATTTTTTTCTTTTGCCTTTTGCGGTCTCACTGTACGGTTGTTCTCAGTTATTTCCAATTGCGGAATAATGTGGTTATTCATTGCAAGCGGCACCTCCGTCGTAGCGGAATTCTTGCGGAATCAGAACAGTACGTGTGTGTCAGCATAGAAGTTAACAGACAAAGAAGGGATAAGCACAGAATATGCAGAATGAATACAGTTTACTAGATAGGTTTCCGCTTGCATAATCCCGCAAAATGTTGTACAGATGTTAATTTTTTCGCCTCCGTCTAGGTTGGAGAATGCCTTCCGGCGAATGCAAACATGCATCTAAAGGAGTCCGGCGACATCTGCTGTTTTGCCATTCTGCAGCGTCCTGCATTTTTTCTATATAAGGTATGTATTAACCGTATTTATCAGTCCACTGCCATAACGTGCACGGAAGTATGAAAACAAGTCGCCGTGAGACCAGCGTAAGGCAGTCCAATATAAATAGACGCGCTTCGGTGGCTCTACCAACCGACTCTACTTTGAAGAAGCCGCTCGCCTCACGAAGTCAGATCGTTTCAGACCTGAAGACGAGGTTGTGCAACGCTTACATACAAATCTACATATATAAATGAGTAATGGTCTATCACTACGATGTCGCTAACAACGAATGATGCAAATGCTGCCGGCGACTGACGGCAGAAAAAAAATAATATCAAATGGTCGCAAAGCGCTGTTTTACCATCTGATTATGAAGATAACACAATAGTGGCTCTTTTACTAGGTCCCTTAGGCCTTTCGAAATTGTACCAAACTACAACCAATTTATTTTATTGTATGGCTACATGCAGTTATAAATCTGATAACGTCCCGCCACGTATATGCTGCATTTGTCGCTGCTGAACCTCACCTATATGTATATATATTTTTTCGAATATGTGTTTTTATTATATGTGTTTTTGTAATACCCGCCACGCTTCTTAGAAGTCAGCTGTATTCACAAAACGTATATCTGTAGTCTGGTATAGACATGGGCGAGGGTTGTAGCTAATAATGGAGAATGACATTTTAATTTAATTTAAATGCACCTTTATTTTGTCAAAGGAAACATATTTGCAATATTGACATTTTACAAACCGTTATCTGAATTAAAACAAGAGTCAATTTACTTGTGTGCCTACAGTGTTGGAAGGTCCGTATAGTTTTAGACCTCAGCATAACGCTTATAGTTATCGATTCGAAGATGAGGTGTTTAATATATAAAATAAATACGCAATATATAAGTAAGCCGAGGGCACATAACTGACTCACTAAAACTACTGTTTACGCGAACGCAGAACTAGCTACAGGTAAATTAACTAGTAATTCATGACAAAGAGCCAGTATTAACGACCAATTACCTACATGTTTGTACAAGCTTCACATGGTTTACTCTATCAAATGCCTTTGGGAAATCAAAATGTACACAATCAAGGGGTTGCCTATTGCTTATCATACTGGCCCAATCTTGAGTAATTGCAACGAGTTAAGTTTCCGTGGATTGCGGTAGATTCTCATCCAACAAGCCTTTGGATTAAAGATAATTTAGAACATGGTTTACTAGCAGTTTTTCGAAGATAATAAATGCGAATAATGATTGAGTTATATGTAGTCTATAACTATATACATTAGCCTTTGGATTTTTCTTGTGTGCAAGAATTGAGACTGACTGCCTAAACATCGTTGGCACATGCCATCCTCAAAAACCTACTGCACATAAAAAAGAGGTTCAGTTTTCACAGACGCTACCTGTTTATAAAATATGGGTGGGATTAAATCAAGAGTCAAGCTGCACTTAGTAAATAGTGGTTTGGTATCGGTGAGAATATTTTATTCTACTGTATCTAAATATGGATAGCCGCCACTCGGGGCTACGTCGTTGGAAACTCCTTCAGAAACGGAACTCTCTTGGGTAACAAACCGACGAGAATAAGTCCTTAAATGCATTTGCTTTAGAAGCGTTATCTACAAGGACTATCCGATCTCTATTTAAAGTCGCAATGTTCTCATTTTCATAATTATTTATTTGCGAAGCATTTGAGTGAATTTAGAATACTTATTTTTTAGATTGATTTTAAAGTTGACAGTTACTTTCTGTTCAACATAATAAATATAATATTTATCGCTATATTATGGTTCGCAACGACACATCAAATTCTGAGTTTCAAGCACGCATCGAAGTACAAGGATCACTCAAAAAATATGTTTGCAGTGTCTCTCTTAGGCCTGAAGTGCTCACACAGCGCGCTCTGTCGCAAAGCGTTCGTTCTGCCGACACAGCTTTTTCTGCAGCCGCGTACTCAGCTGCAATCTTGTAAACTGTCGTTTTCGAAGCGGTTACAACAAACAACTCTGTAATTTAATTTAGCGCATCGATACCCGCTTGTTACTCGTTGTTGTTAACCGTTAATCATCCTCAACTTGTATGTATTAAGAGCCGTTGAGATGCACACAATTCATTTAGCGATATACGATGCCACTTAAACCTTACGGGTATCTAGAATATGGGTTAATAGCATTTCCATACGAATCCACTTTTGTTTTAATACTAAAAGTATCTGAGTCACATAGCGCTAACATTTTGTTGTGATCTACTGTGAGTATTTTTGAGGGTTCGAGCCGTAAGCCCTGTGCAGTCTTTTGTCAAAACTACTCTCTTCAGTATGGGATGTACATTTTACAGACTATGCTCCGAGCTTTATTGTTAGCCTGGCCTTCACAATAGACCACCGGCTCGACACCAACGCGAAAATGGCCACAATGGGATTCGAGAAAAGCCTTTCGCTGTAGGTACTGTTACACTCTGGGTAGACTGTCTAGAGCAATCTAGAAAGACAGACATCCCGCTGAGTCAGTCTTGCTAGTTCAACTAGATCAGGCCTAGATAAAGTGGCGGCGTGGTCTAGGGGATTAGTGCGCTAGTCATGGTTGTCATCTACCGGTCCCCGGTTCGATCCCTGTTGTTGATCGAATTTTCTTTGAGCAATCCTCATTGAGATTAGATGAATAACCAAACCGCTGAGGGTCAGCGGCCATGCTGCCACAAGGACTGTTAGGGAAACCCTAGATATCCTAACATGTCCGGCTCTCGGTGCTTTAAGGATATACCTCAGGTTGAGTTCCAAGCCCGTAGGGGACGGAGGATAGTCTAGAATTAAAAACAACCTCCTTAAAAAATGTTTTTAATTCTAGGCCTAGATAAAGATTCTTTGTTTCTTCTAGTGTTGTCCGATGACGTAGCCTATGCGTGCATGTCATTCATGCATACCTCACTTGATTGTTAGCGCCGCTAGCTAGCCTGATTCCAAAAAAAACACGTGGGATGCGCAGGGCAAGGCGTCTTATAAGACACAGGCTTATCTCTGATTTTCAAACGCCAATGTTTTGGCTCATTTTGTAGTCGCGAAAGCCAGATCAGGCCCCTCAGTGGCTCACAATGGCTCATCTCAATGGCTCAATCTCAAATGGCTCACAATCAGGCCAAACATTGATGTCGGCAAGTTTGTACGGTAGTCCCAGTTTGCTGCGTGTGCTACCATCAATCTGTGACATCGTCCCGGTCGCATGTAAATCACCTGCGCTAACGGTGATGGCGGTAATTAAAGTACTAGTTGTGGTAATTGTAGTAGTAGTAGTAGTAATGTACTGGTGGAAAGTGACAATCGCCATTAGGCGGAGGCTTAATTTATTTATTTGCAGTCATTTAGTAGCGCTTCGAAACGGCCTGTGTGAAGGCATGTGAAGACGGCTTCTAATTGGGGGCTTACATACGGACAAGCGGCGTTACTCCTAGCTGTGCGTCCGTTCGTCGCTCCTCGACGTCTGGTCGAGCTCATCTAGCGGAAAGCACGGTTCAGGCCACCTCTTATCGGTACCGGCGACGACACAGCGCCCATAGCAGTCCCTGCTGCTGCTGACGCCACCGCCGCCGCCACCGCCACCCGCACCTCTACCACCACCACCACCACCCATTCGTTCGAACCGCCGTTGGACAAAGCCGAGACAGCGTCGTCCGAATGAGAGAAGGGTAATGCGAAGGCGATGGTCGTGGAAAGGGACGACCCGGTTCCGAGAGAAAGAGCCGTGTTTGGGGGGCCCGGGGAACTACCGAGCGGGCGTCCGGACCGGCAGCGCGCACGACGGCCTCTGTGCTAGCACTCGTCCCACGTGGACATAGCGCAGACCACGCAGCTGCCCTGCACGACTGCCGTCCATACAGCTAGAGAACGAAGGAAGCCGCCGGCGTATTGTTGACCGGCGGAAAAAAGCACCGCCAATTAACGCAGCGTTCAGAAACGGATTCGCAGCAAGCTAAAATTCACGCCAGCTTTCGAAGGACGACACAAACGCACTTCATGCTCGTGGTGTTAGTGGCGCCACACTAAACGCTCGCTGTGATACAGCACTATTTTGCTATGCTCTAGCTTCGCTCGCAACTGACGCTGACCGTCCAAACGGGAAAGAAACCCCCGTCCTTATTGATCCAGGCACGTCTGCTCGCGTCCTGCGCGCACCGCAAGCCGAAACACGAAGCCGTCCTTCTGCTATATCGCTGCAACGTAGCAACTGACAAACGCAAATTGAAATTCACAGCACATATTCATGTTGCAGCACGAGCAACTCTGACACCCCTGCTTAACAAGGAGAATGGTCTCCTATTCGTTTGTGTGTGTGTGTGTGTGTGTAGATGAATAGTTTTGTATTGTAGATGTTTCGTTAATGATATCGATCTACGGATCTCTGCAGTCAGTCAGACCAGAGATTACGATGCGGTTACGGCCGGCGTATGTATCCGCGTGTTGCTGATGGGTGGATGGATGACCCACGACCAGCGACAACAAAACAGATCCAGCACAACATACGTCATGCAATACCTATGTCAGTGCATAAAGCCAAGGAATTAAAGCAACAGCGGTAATCGTGTTCTAAACGTATCAACAACAATCGTCTCAGATGAAGCAATGCTACCCATCATGCCGGCGTCAATAAATCTCTAGACAACTTCCGCAGGACCTAAATGTAACTCCGCGCACAGCAGATTATTCAGGCGCGTCTGCCGTCATGAATACGCATGTATCCCGAACAAAAGGACAACGGATCAATGTGGTCAGTCGATCGAAGTAACATCGAAATCCTTAAACAACATTGACTGTTCTGCACTACTGATCAAGCTGTCCCCCATGGTCACGGCATACCCCGCATTTATAGCTTTTGCTCGGTGGTAGTAGTTGTGGTGATGATTAAGTCTCAACGAATGCTGTGATTTCTGTTGACGTCCTACGGGGGCTTGGTTTCCTAGTGAAGTAAACTGCACGTTCGTTACCCCCATCCAAGCAGCAACGACCACTTCCCGCGACCAAAATAACGGTTAGCCTCGCTTAGTGTGTATGCACACCGCCAACTGGATACTTGTGCCCTGCACCGTCGGATTACCATGGTTGCATCAGGATATTGACCGCGGCCGCGGCTGGCTAGCTCTCGTCAAAGACGTGTGTCTCGTCTCTAGATAACCAGAGTGGTAGTGGTGGTCCCGTGTCGCGTCACGTTCTAGCCGTTCAGTGCATGAACGGCACCGTTGTGAAGTGACGCCGCAACGCCCTGGATACGCAGTAGTGGTATGTTTGTTGCGACTGTCAGAAATGATGGCCACTGTGGTGTACACGGTTGGGGTCATCCCCAAGTTCTTCAAGACTCGTCGTGCACACGCTAGGGTAGCCGGCAGAACCTACTTTGTGGATTAGTCGGTGGTGTTTCGCCGACGGCACCGGCACCGCTGCCTGCGGGCGTCGCCTGCTAACAGAAGGATCACAGGTGCACGTTGGCAGGCCTGTGAGCGAATATCGCCTGCCGATTGAGGTGTTGTTTGGGGACCGGGTGACGCCATGTCCGACTCAAGGCTAGCGTCCACAATGAACTGGCAACGGAGGTGGAAGCTTTTTTGGAATCACCAAGCTGCCAGGAACACCGCTACTACAGTTAGTGCTGCTACAATCGACAGCAGCTGCACAGGGATACGTAGAGCTTGCCCCATGGCGAATGTTCTCACACGTGCAGTTCGACTCTTACAGCGTTCTGTCACCCTCCCGTGTGGTGTTTCGCCAACTGTCCTTGATACTGCGACTATTCTACGCCGCTTCAGTAGCGCTAATGGCTACATCGTGGATGTCAGCAGGAGCCCAGGCCGCCCTCGTCGAAACGAAAGGTACGCTTGCCGACCTATATCAACCGTGGCTCAATAGGTAGTAGGTTGACCCATTTGACTTGTCGTCTACACCACTCGGAAGATTTACGTCTCCTGCAGAACTCTGCCATAGACACGAGGGGTGCTGTAAAACCTGGCCCACAAAGGGGCAACTTTGCGGTTATAGGAGAAACAACAGTTGTTCTTGTGTATCGCGTGCCTGTTGGTTTGTTTTGCTGTTCCCTTACTAATTGCCGCTATAGCCGATAATGCCAAGCTATTCTTTGCTGCAGAGAACGATGCAAAGTTATCATAAAGTGCCTTTCTACGTGGGGTAAGGTCATGAGTAATCGAAAAGACAAGCAAAAAATACTTGTGCGAATATTATGCGGACGGCGGTTGAATTTGGAGAAAATATTATGTGCCGTTTAAAAGCACGTCCTTAATCGCTGCCGACACACATATCTCAAATTAGCAACCCCTATATAGACAAGCCAAAGTGAAGTGATTCATCTAAAATATGAAATATTTATTCTGTGTTTGACTTTTTCCAAATTGCCGGAAAGGCCTGAAAGCGATTTAAAACGTAGGAAAAGCTCACCGGTCTTCAACGTCAGCCAAAGCCGTTACCGTCGGGTTTGTTTCTGCAGTACATAGCTGCACTATTGAATCAAACCGAAGTTCCACACACAGGCATACTGTCGTAATATTACCTTTGCCAGTTGTAATATAATATTAAAATCAGATAAAAATGGCTGCGCGTCAATTTCTTGTTGAATCAATACCTTAAGGGATTTGCAAGCCTTTGACTTAGGTACACCCGTTTGGATATATGGACGCTTAGTACGCGAGCATTGCAGCTTGGGATATTACATGCAGACGCTGCAAACCGTCGAAAGTTTTAGATTAACGCAATTTCTACCTTAGGGTTGTCAAAAATTGTAACTTTAGTCTTTTCAAAAATAAGCAAAACAAGAGAGAAAGAGGGAGAGATAAAGCGAGCGAGTAAACAATGGCAAAATAGTACCTCATTGAATCGAGAAGGCATAAGGAAGAGCAGCAATAGCTAGGTGAATATTCGCTGCCCATTTTACTCCTTGAACGACTTCAAAGTTAGTAACGGTCTTATCAGACAAGCAGTCAGTGAGGCGACCGCCTCAAGCAGGCCCATAGCCTTACACACATACTAACATATGCTCTATCTATACACAACAGTGTGTAGAATTAAAACAACTTTAAGTCCAATCCAATGCATATACTACAAAATATCGAAATCTGATACGCGGCCCCGCCGACTTTTACTGTGAGAGTCACCGGCAACGTCGACATGTGTAAATATACTTAAACACATTTATGTTATATTATTTTTATCCACACACCTGAAAATGTATTTAAACAAAGCAGTTGTGAATATAATATAATATATACGCACACATTGGACTGTATACACCCATCCTAGGAATGGAACACATATCGGAGAATGGAAGATATATATTGTATTGGTAACAATACTAACAGCACCCACCATAAGGCGCAAGCAAATGTGATGACATGTCTTAGTTTCCTCAACTGTTCCTCGACTCCACTCCTTCCCCAGGCTTTTCCTACTTCTGTTCCACTCGGACGATGGAATACGTGTGCGATCCGGTTCTACTGCAGCTCCCGTGTGTTAGCTCATGGGTTTCGTGCAGCAGTACATTACCAGCAGTACGAGACGAGAGACACTTGTGCACCGATTGGCTCAATATGGTTCTACGAAGATTTTATTGCTGTTTGTGCCAATCGAGAGAGAGCACACGTAGCAAATACGTTGTGGCCCTTCGAAGTTGTGCACAGCTAGAAGTACTCGTGATACGAAGGTTTGTGCTACATTCCACTCCAGCCAGCGATAGCTCAAAACTCAGGCGCCGTATAGCCATAAAGGTAGCGTAGCAGCTATCAATCAAAGTATGTCAGCTATGCTTTGTCATACGGGCCTGCCGTTCCGCAACGCATGTTGTTGCATATAAGCTTGAAAAATGAACGTACTAGGCTGTTCAAGACGCGTTTAGTGCGATAAGCATTTTTTATTTTTCTATTTTTTTTACTCGATGCACTTCCTAAGACTGTATAAGTGGAATACACTTTTCCCACCGAGATTTTAGAGCATTTATGCCACCTGAAAAGAATGCTGCTGCGTCCTTAGACTATAAGTAGGCATTGAGAACTGCCTGAGCCTCTTTACTGTTGAAGAAACGCTTTTCACCGAGACTATTTTTTAAATTTCCGAAGTGGAAATTTAATCACAGGGATCCGATTCAGAGGATAGGGGCGGGCATTCAATAAGTTCGTGCATCAACACGACATTCATTTTGCTCTGAGGTTTTTCTCTTCAAGTTATAGTGATGATAGAATGCAAACTACCCAAACTGCTCGCAAAGCCCTTCTTTATATCTCCCTAATGTTCACTCGTCCATTTGTGGCAAGAATATTTCGCACTTCTCCATGTTTTCCTAATCAGTAGCCGATTTTTGCCGTTCTTGACTCTAACTTATTCTTAATGTTCTTACGAGCTCTTTGAAACTTATTAATCCAGTTGGATTAACGACCATGACTAAGACCACGATCTGATCTTGATCGTGGTCGACGTTGCGTCGCCAAGCGTGAGGGCCAAGTGGAGGTAGAAGCGTACGCGCAGGCTGAATCGGAAAGACGCAGGATGAGGATGAAGAAGAGGTCGAACTAAACGGCCCTAAATGACAAGTCCGTTGTCGTTCCAATGATTGGTGATCTCTTCACGTCCGTATCGCATCATCTGAATGTCTTCCCAAACGCGGTGAGATCGGCGTAGATGTGGCTCCAATGCCGTGTCGGGCGGACCACCGTGTGGAGACCGACAAAGCAAGCCCACTACAGCTTCCGCTGAATGTAATCTGGCAGCAGATCAGCTTTACGTATTCTTACACTGTTTGTATTGAAACTATAACCACATATACCACCTCATTCTTCCAGTCCTTCTTCATTGATTCAACCAATATACCACTTGATTCTTCCAATTGGAAACAGTGGAAAAAACATAGCACAGAGAGTAAAAAGCACCCAAATAACCTTAAAGACTATTGGAACAACCGTAGATATCCTAAGTCCGGCCTTCGGTGCATTGAAATTATACTTCACAGTAAATTCAGAGGATGGCCTGGAATTAAAAACAACCTTTTTAAAAAATGTTTCAATTCTAGAATAACCTTCAAGCTCGTCTACTCAGCTTTCACTTAGGTCGCATTTCAACTTTTAAGAGAAAAATGCTTGATAACCGCCCGAAAATGGTTTTTATTTATTAAAAACATGACGATACGTTGAATAGGAAAAGCGGTTAAGCTAAACTGCAGCGGCTAGTCATCATAATTTAGACTATTAGCACGTGTTGCCTCTTTTAAAAACTGTGAGATCGCACCAAAAAACAATCCTAAGTAGCTCATTCTAACAATTTTTAGAGCTACCTAGAATCGTAGTTAGTTAATCCGTGTTCATCTGTTTCGCATAGATCTATTGTTAAGGCCAGTATTCGCGCGAGGTCAGTATTGATTGCAATGATCAATTGTAATAATACAATACGATTTGCATATCGCAATTGTACGATGGCAATAATACAGCTCGAGGTCAGTTCTGATTGCATATCCCGAGCTGTGTCCCCGATCGCATGTCCTCGGGCAGGGCAAAGCATTTTATTAATCGTCCTTCCGCATACTTCCGAATTTTTGTCTTGGCCATGCGATGCCACGATTTTAATGTTCATATTACTTATTTCACCTAATCGACGTTCCTTCTATGCAAGCATGTATTATCGCAGCTTGTTCGCATTGGGAGATTTCGATGCATCTGCATAGAATGCAATTATATTAACTTACCGCTCATCTCTGAACGATACAGAAAGGCAGGGGTTATATTTTTTGTTATTATAGATTAAGATTTACGAAGTAGCTCTACTAGACGTACACCTGACATAACAAACAGAATAGCAGAATAACAGTTCATTCCTACGTCAGAGAACTGGACTTTTTTAATGAATTGCACCAACAACACATCGAGCTTGCCGGCATCGTTACTTTCCTAGTTTGTTTTCCATAAACTACACTGTTTGCCAGTAAAATTGAGCGTGTCCATTGTACTCGCACAGATGATCCTTCTTTGCAAAATATGTTCATTAATAATAACACTGACTTGACAGCACATGTTATATAAATATATACTCATACATAAATACATATAGCATACAGCGCATGTGTGGCGGAGATGTGCTTTTTCGCGACTGGAAGTCAATTCTCAAATGTTGCTAACTTGTAAAAACACTTTTTTAGATATGCAACGTAAAGTGTTTACGTCCCTTTTATGCTTCTTCGTTTCGCGTAATTTTTAGTAAAGGTTAAAGCTTTAGGTAGAAGCCTTAATCTTTCGACAGGAGACTCGAATTCTTGCGTCAGAGGCTGTCGCTCGACATTCAACGAGGAATTGCAGCGTCTGTTCGGGGCACATTGTTGAACTGGGCCAATCCTAGGTTAGATAACCCGTAATCACACGTTCGCTCGGAGACAATTGTTCACTTCAAAATGCTAACTTTTTAGTAAATATGCAGGAACTCTGTCAGCTGTTCCTGCTCCTCGCACCTGCATAGCTAGGACGCTATTTTTAAGAAGTTGTGGTTTATTCTAGACTATCCTCCGTCCTTGACGGGCTTAGACCTCGCCGTAAGGTATATCTTCAAGGCACACGAACATGTGGAGATATCTAGGGCTCCCTTAACAGTCTTTGTGGCAGCATAGTCGCTGACTCTCAGCACTATCGTTCATAGAAAATTTGGTCAACAACAGCAGGGACCAAACCACTATTAGGGGCTTAACTCATGAAACCTTACATCTCCGCAGGTGAACGTCATGCACGAGTAGTGGGTCACACAGCTACAAACTGCTCGTCGTCATAACAAAAAAGTATGATACGTCCATTGACATCTTGCAACATGACGAATGCTGGTTTTTATTATTCTGATAGGTTCCGCCTTTAATTATGATCCGCGCCGTATTATTGAGTAGCGTTGTCAGCCGGCCTTCATCAGAAGGCCGGCTTAAAGGCAAACTAAGAAAGTTAATAAGGCAAGCGCTTCGATTGCTTATGATCTAATCAAATATGTTAACCACTTATATTTGTGGAAACGGATCTCGTTAAGTATGAGTAATGCTGACCATCGTTTGAAAGACGGGGCCTGAAGCGGGGTCATTCAGTCATTCAATGCGGCGATCAATCATAGGCGTGGCCGTTACGGTAGGGCTGATTTGACGGACACTGCACCTACCTACAGTGACCTCCTACGGCGTCTAAGCCTGTTAGGGCACCGTGGGCACTTTTTTTATATCAGCCACACTTAGAGCATAGACAGACTTGTTAAGGTATCATGGGCTCCCCAACAATTCTTGTAGCAACATGTCGCGGACTCTCAGCATATATATATATATATATATATATGGTGCGGCAGAATGTAGCACACACCTTTTAAGGGGGGCATCAGCACCCTTATTTAAATTATATTTTATTGGGGCGTGTTAATATTACACTTCCTCTGAAGGGTACTCCTGGTGTTAGCCACCGGAAGCCAAGTAGTCACATTGATAACAGAACATTCGCAAAATTTGGGTTCCTGAGATATCCTTTTTTCGAACCTTTACGTTCTATTAACTTGTAAATAGTACTATTACAATTAAAATGAATAGAGCAATCACACAATTGTCAATTTTACATCATGTTGGTACTATAGCGATGGCTAGTGTACGGTCTCTATATGGCAACCGCCAACGTCCCTCCTCTCTTAACACTGGGTTCAGTTTGAGTCCGACATCCACGGTACCACGACACCACGACCGATTTGGTTTCAAATTATGCTCATTCCTAATTGTGTTTATTTTATGAGCGAGTTAGCGCATTCGTAATGTAATGAACATGGAATCTCAAACATAAAACACCATATGATTTCTAAAAGCGTTCCTTGACGGGACGATTGCGCTTTCTCTAGAAGCAGCATATTCTTCAGAATTTCGCAATTGCACATACAATAATATCTAGTCACATCACAACTCCTATATGAGACATTTCCGTTTCCCCATTCCATTGGAAAAAAAATTGAACAAGTTCTACTACTCCCTAAAAAAAGCGTACTACATACAGCAATACCATATATATATATGAAGTCACTGCTTTCGGCTGATCTCATGAAGACAGAGAGCACATGTAATTTGCACGATCTTGAAAATTTCACCTTTAGCAACACAACTAGACAAGGGCGATATGGATCCACTAGGACTTAATTATTAACAGGCAAAACATCCCTTAAGTACCAAATAATCAAAAAGCCTTTATAGAAAGCGTAACACCTTTTTTCACGAGAGTGCATCCACAAGTGGCAATGTGTCTGTGCCGACAACAGCATTGGATCAGCCTGCTTAAACAACGTACGTCGTAGCGCATCGACAGACCTCTGCCCAGATGAACCTAAGGCATATGATATTTACATCAGAGAGATCATGAGCGAGGTGCTAAATATCAAGCTGAACGACGAGATATAAAGAAGTGCGACAGCTAGACGGATATAATAGCAGAAAGTTAACAAGGGATATCCAAAACTCAGTGTGCACGCTCTCTGAAAAGGCGGTTCTTAGAGGCACCCAACCACTTCCTGCGTGGCTGCCGCTATGAGGATAAGAGCTCCATTATCGTGAAAATGATCCTTGCGCAGAATTTTTAAAGGAGTTCTTAGGAAAGCAAGGTTGCCAGTAAGATTCAAACCTCGGGGCCTAGAACTGGATAACAGCAAGAAGCCTGGGATGCTACAGTGTCCTGCACCCTAGTTCCCTCATTCTCATTCATAGCTCCGTCAGCGCAAGATGGATAGCAGCGCACGCTATAGAGGAAAACAGACGGAAACACGCAGTTCTTGAAAACAGTATTCATTTCGTACCGGTAACTATGAAAACACTTAAACTCGTCAGCAGCAAAAGTTTATTCGGGATCCGGCCAGAAGAACAGAAGCAATGACGGGGATCCAGCGCGTGGGAGAATATCTGGCACAGTTTAGGTGTCTTGTGGTGTGTAGCTTCTATAATCGGCGCCATGGGATGAACAGATAAATAGCACTTGCAGGAATCGAGGTGACACGTTCCGACCTCACAACCAATTGCTGATAACACAAATCTGAATATATATATTCGACTAATTCTAGCCAGCGGAGATAGGCGAGTGGATAATTTTCTCAAACAGCGCCTGTCGCTAGAAGTGCAACGAGGCAATGCGGGCTCGGCTCGGGGAACCCTCCCTACACTGCCCCCCCACCCCCCGTAGAAGTGCACGTTGGCAGTGACCCAAATTGCATGTTCTCATAAATATATAACCATCCATTGTTAATGATTAATTACATTGAGTACATTTGAATATATATTAAGTGTATATATATGTGTAGATCGAAAAGTTCTGATACATATTTATTAAGGAGTAATATTTATTTAACCATCCAAACTGTGTTTGTTCCCTTCAAAATAGTAGAAAGTCGAGTCCGGCAAGCAGGCAGGTTGCAGAAATATACAAATCGAATGTTTCATTAAATATTCTAGAATCGGTAACGATATCCAAGAGTTGATTGCCCAGAGTTCAGGCCCTGTTGCGTGAGACAGACGCACTTAAAAGTTCGCGTTGTATCCCTTATAAGTGGTACAACCAGGTAACCAAAGAAAGATTATTCCCTTGTCGAAAATTCAGTCAAAAGGATCTTTGTGTTCAATCTCTTCAGTCTGAAACTATTTGATCGACTCTCTCTTTGGAAGCACCACTGCAAAATTGGTTTTGTCCTCAATGCGATGTGTGCTCAAGTTGGTTTATAAAAAATGGTTTTTGAAATATATAAGAGTTTATATACTACATGCACATATATACTGATGTGCTTGTATGTGCATATATACAGTTAAAGGTATGCATATATGTATGTATATATTTATATAGCAGCTCTCGCGAGATGTCCAAGTGCGCTGCGGGCAAGTATGGACAATACAACACGAGAAATACTATGAATGATCAGTATATATGCCGTTCAAGTGTGAAGACCAACAAGATCGTTAATATTTTCCAGGTAAACTGTCAACCATCAGCGTTAACATGTGGAGATATATTGGCTACTCAGGTGGCATTAAACACTAGTCTGTGACTGACAGCTTCACCGATTGGTTTTTGTTGCTCATTAAGGCGCGATATCGTACTAATCTCACATGTTCCTCTATTTGGCGTTAGAGACCCGGCAAGGCTCTAATGGAGGCATTTTTTTGTTCGGTTTTCTAGACAAAGCACATTGCCAACTGGGCTGAGCAACGAGCATTATTAAAGCAGGAGGGCACCTGAATAAACAGTTCTCCCTCATAGAGTTCAGAGCTCATAGCTCATATTTTCCTAACTTTTGACACGGCTTCTTAAAAAGCAGAGGGTAACGGGGACAATACTCCTATGAATCAAGTCAGAATAAAAGTTTAAAGAAACCGCAAATAGCGTGGTGTACAGGAGCATACATGTATGCGCGTCAAATATATATATATACAGGGTGTGACTGAACGAATATTATAGCGATACATAAAATTGTAGAGCTCGTTAAAACGAATATTTTTTCCAATGGAACATGTGCTCTGAGAAGTCTTGTTTCGGAGTTACAGTGAAATTACTACAATTTGTGACACTGGTGTTTTTGCCCGACATAGGAGCACAAAATGTGCTGTTGCGAGACAACCAGTCTTCCTAGACAGAAACAGCACACCGTCGTGTTCGTGATAAAATTCTGCTCCATCTGATGAATATGCAAGGCCGGTCAGAAGACGCGACATGGTCGCTTAGAAGAAAATTCGCCAAAAATGAAGTTCTTCATTAGCGTTCACGCCAAATACTTTAGAATCATAACCCTACAACCACTCACAGCGCTCAAAGCGGACATATTCAGCCAATGCGCAATTCATGGCGATCATTTTGGTACCAAACATATGTCAATGCGAGCTGTGGTTGCGGAGTAATTACGAGTTTTCGGCGGGATGTCCAGATTGAGTGCATGTAAAATGACTGTGTGGCGACGTTCACTACCGCCGACGTGTCGCGCGACAGCCGCAGCGCGTCATTTTTCATGCACTTAATCTGGACATCCCGCCGAAAACTCGTAATTACTCCGCAACCACAGCTCGCATTGACATATGTTTGGTACTAAAATGATCGCCATGAATTGCGCATTGGCTGAATATGTCCGCTTTGAGCGCTGTGAGTGGTTGTAGGGTTATGATTCTAAAGTATTTGGCGTGAACGCTAATGAAGAACTTCATTTTTGGCGAATTTTCTTCTAAGCGACCATGTCGCGTCTTCTGACCGGCCTTGCATATTCATCAGATGGAGCAGAATTTTATCACGAACACGACGGTGTGCTTAGTTTCTGTCTAGGAAGACTGGTTGTCTCGCAACAGCACATTTTGTGCTCCTATGTCGGGCAAAAACACCAGTGTCACAAATTGTAGTAATTTCACTGTAACTCCGAAACAAGACTTCTCAGAGCACATGTTCCATTGGAAAAAATATTCGTTTTAACGAGCTCTACAATTTTATGTATCGCTATAAAATTCGTTCAGTCACACCCTGTATACAGGGGGGAAAGTCGGCGGAACCTTGAATCTATTCATTAGCAAATATAAGTAATAGTTTTGTTATATGTATACTATTCAGATCTTAAAACGTAGTACCAATATAATGTAAAGTAGAAAGTCAAGCTGAATGCCACCCATGATACCAAATCGCATACATGATTGCAACCTTTGCGAACTGTATTGTAATGTGAATCAGTAATAAATAAACATTGGTGTTTATTATGTTCAGATTAGCCACTACTACTAAGCTACTGCTGGAAAAAGGTGTCAGGCATAACATAGTGACGAATGGACAATTCCATTCAGCAAGTGACATTTCTGGCGCTCTGCTTACGTTTTTATTCAGCTAGCAGCGTATATCTTGCCTGCGTTGGAAAACGCTGCCTGCTAATCGTAGCTCCGAAGGCGAGAAAGAGCATTCACACTATATCCAACGTCGTATAGTGAAGAGAAGCGCAAAGTACTTTGTGGGATACCAAGAAAAGCGCGCAACACATTCTAAGCTAGTAAACAGCTACCGAGGACCTGATCGAAAAATTGCACAGATGTAGGGGGGGGGGAGGGGGGAGGTTGACTGTGACGACGTGTGCACTTTAGTTTAACTGTATACTACTGGACTCTTCGAATTATAGAGCTTCATAGCAGCTTTTCACCGGTCTCTCAAGCGATCACGCTCGAGATTCTAGCCATAAGTCGTTACGGTGCTACTGCGATAAGTACAAAATATGCCAAACGTCAATTATGAGTCTTATATTTTTTGTCTAACAGCATATAGACCTTTATATATATATATATATATATATATATATACTGTCAGAGTGGCGGCCAGTAAAACTACGCTGTTATTGCACGAAAAATCCAGTGTGTGTGAATATGTTCTTCTACTTACAAAACACACAACGTTTGCAAGTCGGCCTACTGCTTGCCTAACTGAACGGCTAAACACGGCGATTACTCTCGCATAAGCGCTCTTGAGAATGACATCCGTTCCTGCTAGAGACGTGTGTATATAGGTGTGTCTCTCCTGTCTCGCTTCTATTCTTCCACTCTCCATTTCTGACTTTGTCCGTCTGTATTTCACCCGTCTAGGTCACTGGGAACAAAGCACGATGAAGCAGCGTTTGCGCGTTAAGCTTATCTGTTTCTGCAGTTAAGGAACGATAGGCTTGTACCCCTAGGCAATATTGTGCTGCCAAAACGCAACTAATCCAAAGAGGATTGCTTCTGCCTTTTAGCGGGGGACCCTAAACTGTTGTCGTTTGCTCTATTATAAACTATTTTAGACACTACTAAACGATAACACTAAAAAGACTATATGCTACTTTGAAGACGCAGTTAAGTTCATGATTCGTTGATTCATCATAATATGAGTATAGGGATATCGCTAAGATCAATGCGTGCAAAGATTCTGGAGGACTCTAAAGTTAAGCATTTTGATGCACTTATTTCGATAAAGGTAATATATTAGTAATGTGTTCGAAATTGTAACTAATTTGATCCCAAAACCTTTTAAGGTTAAGACCAAAAACAATTCGCAATTTTCCTCACCCAACAATAAATTCAACAACTTTCCTGAGCACGATTTCAGCGGAAAGGAAATGTAGATAATGTAAAATAATAATGATAAGGTTACAACTAGCGCAAATCCTGCAAGATGCTGTGCAAAAATTTAAGATGCGGGGGCAATAATAGACTATATGCTAATTCAGCTCATATTGTTCTTGAAATATATTGTCCAAATAGTACTTCAAATGGGCTGTCTTTAAACGACAGCAGTTTTGAACCAAAATAATAATAAATAGACTCGTCCGTGTACCTGGCGTCCGTCCCCTAGGAAACGCTTTATATCGAATAGCGGGCAACAAATCGAATTGCACCGTTTACGCAAAACTATATTGCAATTACCTAAGGCATTTTCAAGATTTGTTCGTTGTCGTAACTCTCATCCAAAATTCAACAAGATCGCTTTAAGGAGACGATTTTACGTTTATAGGCAACACGAGCCTAATCGTTATCAAATTTCACTCGTATGCTCGTTCTACAACAGTCTACAACAGTCCGCAATGTATTAAATGATTACAGTGGTTGTTTTAATGTTGTCGTCAATTTTGCTTTAATCTTTAGTTACATGTACATAGCCTAGTCTTCTCCTTTATATGTATGTATTTATTTTATTCGCTAAACAGCTTTTGGAAGCCACTGGAATAAACGTTAAAGCGTGGTTCGTCAGTCCAGATCATTCGCTATTCGTGCAGTCTTGCAAAATGAAAGTTCTTTTTTCCGCTGAGTTATGAACGCGTCTAGGCTGTTTAAAGCCCGAAGGAAGTGCGGACAGACAAATTCGTTACCGTAACTCAATAACTCAGCAATTCATTTGCAATATTCAGAAATGATCTAAGCCTAACGACGGTTGTGTAATCATGCATATGACCTACTACGGTTACGTATTTAAGTTTGCATTTATTTATAGGAGTCACCTAACTGTTTCAGCGTTTTGCCGTACACACATTTCAATGCTTCATCTCAATTCAAATGCACCGGTATTTTGTCAAAGGGAGAACAATATTTATAATATTTACACTTTACAAACTGTTACCTAGAGTCATACAGCAACAATAACACAGGTGTCTTTACTCTGAGGTGGGCTAAGTGAATCCTGAAAAAGGGTTTTCTCCTTGGGCGTAAGATCAGCAAGGAACGTTCGGTCAGTTTCAAGATAGAAAGTCATCTCTGCTATCGTCATTGGTAATGTTTACTGCTGTAATTTTTGTCACGTTGTCTACCAATTTTGTGGTGAAATAAATGCTGAATTGAATTGAATATATTTTTGTCACGTTGTTGTTGTCGTTGTCGTCTGCTGTCGTCCTTTCCCCGGCACACGATGATACGACACACAGATACAGGCAATTGTTTCCTAATCGTAGACTCCAAGCCATTCTCATTCGACATCCTACGTAGCGCGAGAAGTCCTCCTTGTTTCGACTTATTATTTGCTCAGCCTCCTCATACCTCTTTGCCTTTGGTTCTACTGATGCAGTTTCTTTACTTTCTATTCGTTCTGTTTCTGCTTGCTTGGTCCCGCTTCCAAAAACGAATACGAACGGAAACAGCAAAGAGAGCCGTCTTGTCGCACACATCGTGAAAGCCACGCGTTTAATTGCTTAACAGTAGTCGTAATCAAAGTCACGAGTCACGCTCGCCAGCCAGTAGTATCTGCTACCCGTGAGCCCGGAGAGCCTGAAACGAACGACAGCGTGTAGGGCATCCGCTATCATCGCCAGCATTGTCATCAACATCCGTTCTCATCCTGGCCGGTCGTATCGACTACCGAGCTCTAAATAGACTGGACTGCGGATAGCACTCAGCCAGTCTGCCGTTGTCAATCACCGAATCCATCCTCCAAGCATCCGGCTGTCGCAGATCGGACGCCTTTGTATATCCGTACAAATCTGATGATGGCAGCTCACGTGGTTAGGATAGCAATTTGACGCGTGGCCGGTGACATGTCATATCTGCATTTTTCGTCTAGTTAATGCATTTGTCTCTCTCGATTGTATATACATATATATATATATATATATATATATATATATATATATATATATATATCCAAATAGAGGTAGATCGTTGAATTCTGGCGCCGCCCGTCACGTGAGTGACCGTGACAGAGACAATAGAGCGGCATCGCTGAAAAGCTTGAACCAATTGAGGGCTTGTCTGTATCCAAACTACGGTACGACCTTCTATGTCGCCGTCTGTCGCCATTACAGCCGCCCTGCGAACCAACGAACTACTCTTGACGATACACACCGTATGTAGAGCTGGTGGGCGCATGGTGGCATAATTCAAGTCGTCATCAATCGCTCCCTTTCTCACTCTGCCCTCACTTGACCGAGCCGCTCGAAAACGCGGACAGCGCCCACACCTCAGCCGAAAGTCGAAAAGTCGGTGAAGTCGCCGTGCTGCTGCCATAGAAGCTTTTGGAACGTTACCTCACGTGACGTAGCCACGCTTCTGGCAATGAACAAAACTACAACTCGCCAACATTCACCTCAGAACGCTGTGCCAACTAACAAACGGTGGCTGTTACTGCCACAGCAGACTGCTGTGGCCCTGCTGGTGCTGTCGCTGCTACTTCACTGCCAACTGATTGATTGATTGATTGGTTTATTTGCTTGATAAGTGTATGTACACATATCACCCTTTTATATCAGGGGCGCATAACGCTGCAGCTATAAGACAAACTACAAGACGGATTGGAATTCGTGTTACAGACGCAACAATAAACTTGATCCTCGTCGACACGGCGCAACGACATAAGAACTACGCCAGTGAAGCCAAAGAAACAAACATTGCACATCGACAACAATAACACAAACAACATAACACATTTGGCCACGGGATAAGTTCGAGTTCTACAAAGAGCCCGCCCGCCCGCCCGCTGTTGGCCAGCTTTAGTGAGTGACGCCCGGGAAAACGACCGAGTCTGCAATTGCCGTTAGACCTGCCCCTGCTGCTGGCGACGTATGCACAATAGTAAACAGTTGTATGAAAAATGGGGTTAAGATGAAAGCGATCACGATCTTCACTTACTTTGCCTAAGCCAATGTAGCTTGTCGAGCACGTTTGTACGTACGCATGAACGATACGCACTGATAGAAAAGGACTATCCACTCGTATATATATATATATATATATATATATATATATATATAAAAAAGTAAAAAAAAAGTAAGTAAGTTAAATACCTCGAAATAAGAAATATGAACCATGTTGGAATGCTTAATCTGAGGATACTATCTGCCAGACCAGCTGAAGGGGTTGTGACCTCGATTAACCGGCATTATATCATCCAGCTAGGCAACTAAAATCGTAAATTGTATTTAAGCTATAAACTCGGTTGTTATGATCTGTAAATTAAGGCCTTCTTATGTCTGTATGTATATATATATATATATATATATATATATATATATATATATATATATATATATATATATATTATATATAAAGGGATCGCAAGTTAATGTTTACCAGCTTCTGTTGGTATTCTCTAGACGCCAAGACGTGCACATCTATAAACGAACATATTGCTTTATACATTTGATTTGTAATTGTGCGGTCGTGTTTTTGTCGGCTTCTATAAAACTGATTGTTTCGTGAGATTTGTATTCGACTCTTGTAGAATTAGTTGCATCAATAATCGTATTTGTAGTGAATTCTCGTCTGGTGGGTAGTGGACATTTGGAGTTTAAGAACGAGTCGGTTCTAAGAACGAGCTGATTCTAAGAACGATAAAAGTAAAAAAGTAAGTAAATGATAAAAGTATATATATATATATATATATATATATACTTTTATCTAAGTATTAAGGTATTATAAGCTACATACGTATACACGTAATCATTTAAGTGGGGCAAATAGGTATTTTATTAGCCTACAGTCTCAACGACGAAGGCGAAGTATCCCCAAGTACATATTTTATGTGTCGGTTGTCTGTTGCAGTTCCTATCTGTTATGTGGATTCCCAAATGAAGTTCACCGTCTTATTGTTGCAACGTAATACCAGTATTAGCATTCTATGTTTAACGCTTGCCATGGAAGCCAAGAAGTAACGGCTAAGCTATAGGATCTGATCTCGTTGTCCTTTTTAAAGGAGTCCTGGTGGCTCTAGAATAACAGTCAGCAGTTCCCTTTGGTGAACGCTCGCTTCTTGATCTTGTTTGACTTTGCGCAAAACCTCGCAAACCGGCTGAAACTTCTTGCAAACAGCTAAGCTACAATTGATTGTTATATGCACACGAAGCATAGGCTCAGTTCTTCTTCTTCTTCGTGTTTCTCGCAAAAGCATCACGCAAATATTGCCAATTGACTGTTCAGCTTGAATGGATTTGTTTTTGACGATGGTTTACGTTGGAGTATGTGTTGGGTTATGCTATCTCGTGAATTTCCCAATATTTGTGTGATGGTATTGGCCACGAATTGTTGGCACGACAGTGCAGACTATCCACACGGCGCCGCACGGGAGAGCTCTGCCGAGTGTGCAAACGTATTGTAAATGATTAATAAATCATCACAAAATATATATATATATATATATATATATATATATATATATATATATATATATATATATATATATATATATATGTTTTTTTGCCGGTATATATCATATTAAATTTATTTTCCGTATAATACATTAGGTATATGTTACACACATCACAATAGACCAGCTAAGCCAAATATATATATATATATTTATATGTATGTATATATATATATATATATATATATGTATATATATATATATATATATATATATATATATGTATATATATATATATATATATATATAATGTGTTTATACAGTATTCGCATTTGAAGCCGCTGCCACAGCCACAGGATGAAGGGCCCGAAGGCCCAATTTCTTCTTGCCGTTATGAGAGCGCTAGTAGTAAGTGGGAAAGTATAGTAGTAGTAGTACATAAAGCGCCCGCGGAAGTAGTGCGTTTGTACGATGTACTCGGCGCGATACGATTGCCGATGTCGCCTGGCGGTTGCCTACGCATATGGCTACAATCATGGTCGTGGTCGTGGTGCAACGGCCTCCGATATGGCTCATGTCAAACAAATAGTGTTTTCGGCCTTTATGCAAAGACGATGTCCTATCGTGTGTGGGTTGATGTGTCTGCGTGTATGTGAGTGCTATGACTGTCTCTCACTCTCTCTCTCTCTCTCTCTCTGTTGTCTGTCTGTCTGTTTGGGTGTGTGTGTGTATGTTTTCCGACGGACGCATCATCGATATTTGTGCGTTTTCTACGCTGGTCTCTTCTGCTGCTACTGCCTTGCAGATGTGGTTTGCCGTTGTTGTTCTCCTCCTCGCTGAACGATGTAATTTGTCTGCGCCCCGACCGTTCCCGGTCCAGGCTGTTCCCACTTCTGTCGCTCACCCGTTCCCCGCCTGCATGAAATACACCCCTGTTCTAATGTCGTCATCCTCGTGGCCACTGATGGTCGCTGGGGTGGCGACGCCATAGACGTCGTGGTTTTGGTTGTTGTTGTTGTTGTTGTTGCTGTTGTTGTGGTTGTTGTTGCTGTTGTTATTGTTGTGGTTGCTGCTGTTGTTACTGTTGTGGTTTATTGTTGTTGCTGTTATTGTTGTTGCTCTATGTCGTTGTTGTCGACGTTCGTGCTGTTGCTACTGTCATCTTCTATATCGTTTGCCATGTTTGCTTCAGGGCCGTCTCCGCTTGTTTCGGCATTCTCTGTTCTTCTTTTTCTTATGTCTTTCTTTCTTTTTCTTCTTATTCTTTATATTTTGCTATTGCTGCCAGTACTGCTGCTGCTGCTGCTGATTTGCCCATCTTTATGCTTTCTGCTTCATCGGCACTGCCATTGTTTAGTGGCGCGCGTAACCACACGCGTCTAGTGTGCTCGCGCATCCACAATACTAGTTGTTGTTCAGCCTGTCACAGTACTTCTACATATGTTTCCACCACATATACTTGCTATGCACACGAATTATATATATATACATATATATATATATATATATATATATATATATATATAAACATACACGTTCAGCCTGCCATAGTTGTCCTTCATCTGTTCCCACCACTTGTATGCACCACTTTTACACACTACACACGATATATATATATATATATATACAAAGTGTTCCGAGATTAATTACACTTATTTTAAGAGGCGGTAGAAAGTGTTCAAAAAATCTGTTTTTTTTTAACGAAATAGGGAAGTCGACGAGAATGTGTTTGTTCAGGAAATTTCTGTCCTCTGTTGTGCAGGATGATGTGGATAGTCAGACATCACTTAACAAAAGGCGCCGTTGCCTGTGAACGATTGTGTTGCTTGGTGGAGAAACCAGATATACTGTCGTGTTCGGCAGAAAGTTCTGCTCCGTCTGAAGGATACTCATGCTGGCTACAAGAAGGCAAGTGATTACGCTGAGAATAGTTTGCAAAATTAGGGTCCACTTTTCCACTTATCTACCCTTTGCGTTTAATATCTTGCAAACTTTGTTTTACGGCCAACGTCCCTAGAACAACTACCAAAATGTAGACTTCACAGGGATCACTTTGGTATCATCTAGATGATCGTTTGATTCAACCTTTCATTTTTTAGGCTGTTTTCCCTCGCTTCCCGTGCGATGTGAGGAATGTCGGCGGCTTGCGTATGGTCTGCTGTATTTAGCGGCCGCTAACATCTCTCCTCAGTGAACACGAGACTTTATGGGAGTCCGACATCGGGTGGCGGGGAAAAATGGCTTACGGTAATCATATCACTAATCGAAACGAGCATCGTTGTGCCACCAAAGACTCTCATTTTCAGGAAATGTTTCCAATTATTCGCCTTCGTGTAGCCAGCATGAGTATCGTTCAGCGCAGATTCTGCAAAACATGCCGATGTGTCTGGTTTCTCCACCGCACAACTCGTTCATTTGCAATGGCGCAATTTGTGAAGTAATGCCCGGTCATCTGCATCAGTATACCATAATAGTAATTTAACTCTCACTCCTAAACAAGACATATCCGCCCCTATCTTTCGTTGGAAAAAATACCCCTCAAATTATAATATATATATATATATATATATATACACGGCGAGCACTGCCGAGTGTGCAAATATTTGTAAATTATTTGTGAATCATCACAATACTTTCTATATATATATATATATATATATATAGGAAGAGGCTCAAGAGCCATTAACTGATGCGCCATGGTGGACTTTCGACATCATCAACATCAATGAACAGCACATACTAATTAGTACTATTTTGCTAATGTTTTTGTAGTACAGTGCAACCTATAAGACGTTCTTTTCAGGAAAGCGTTGTTTCCAAACCAGCAAACTTGCAGACATTTCTCTAAACTTCTAGAATTGACAGTGTGCTTTTTCAGCAATAGAAAGACGAATCGTGTCCATGTACAAAACGCAAGTCTACAGTCAATTCGCCTAAATGTGGGCATGCGCCAGTCGTGCAGTTTCCTTCGTAGTTAGTAATAATCGTGCACACCTGAGCCTTTCGAAACCTTTTCATTTGATGCTATATCGCCTGTAAGAAAACTCCGTTAAGATGTGAGAAGACGGCACACGATTAATAATTTTATTCCTTTATTTGTGCAACTATACTAGATGAGCTCGGCTGCTTTAGAATATTGTTGTTGTTGATGCTAGGAGGTTGTTGGTGGCTGTTGTTGTGGCCGCAGTCATATACTTGATGCTATTAACGATGGACTTGTTGTAACAACAATTATGCTTTGTTGTTGTTGTTATTATTATTATTAAAACTGTTAATTACGTTGGTAGTTACATTAACGCTGCTATGATGTGCTTCTATGCCGGCCCTCTTTTTGTTAGTGCCTTTCTAGGAAGACCAACGACAAACGCGGTTGAACAAGAACTGGTTGTAATTACAGGCAGTGTAAAGGACCGTAACGCTGCCACACACCGCATATAAATCGGTACCGTGTCCGGTTACCGACTATAGAAATCGAATCTTACCAGACTTAGCTTAACCAATCAGGAAAACTTCCGTTGACGGAGGATTCGAAAGGGTATATATATATAGCGTTTAAAAACCCGAACTAACCCTATGAAAAAAACCTGCGGTCCCACTGCTGGTTAAAAATCTACAAAACACGCAGATTGAATATTCAGACCGTGAGCAAGTGATTGTATTCCTCTATTGAAGGAGCAAGCTTAAAATTAATATAATAGGCTATTGAAAATTTTAAGACAAAATATTTTGCCGCCAATATAGTAGAGTCGTATTAGTACTACAGCAGCTTAAGCAATTGTAAAATTTTTGATATAAAGAAAGCTTTAGGAATAAATTTTAAAACATAATCTTACTGTATTCATCAAAACAATACAATATAATTTTAAAATACGAGGCAATATGTTTAGTTTCTCTGAAACATTGTGTCAGACGATCTCATTTTAGTCAAACATAAATCTCATATAATTGACTAGACGATATACAGTTTATTCTTATAACTTTGGTAAGTAAGCAGGTTGGAGCAAACAACTGTTTCCGCGTAGACGTGTGGTCAAAGCTTCTCTGACCCAGCTGATAAGCTCAGTTCAACAATGTGCCAGAACAGATGCTGAGTTTCCTCGTTGAATGTCGAGTGACAGCCTCTAATACAAGAATTACAATGCTCTCGAGTTTCCCGTCGAAAGGTTAAGACTTGTGAACACGCTCTGAATCAGCTTGAGTGTAAGGTCTGGTCTTCCCATTGTCTCAAAAGCTAGCGGACAACACTGGCTGCGGATAACCAAGCGATAAAGTATTTTCTGCATTTGTTAGTTTCTGCTTATCCTGAAGCATGACCTGCTCGGTTCGCACTTGCACCGGTCATCAAAGGGACTGATAAGTCGGCTACAGTTGCGTTCCAAACAAGCATGCGGCTACGTCTTTTTCCATCGTCTTCGATAGATATGGAGGTTTCAGTACACACGGAAAGCTAACAGATCTTAGTGACCGACTAAAAGTGTCATCTAGAGCCGACTGGCGTGCTCGTTTACCCGCACTCAAGGCGCAATATATGCAATTAGTATTAATAAATTGACCAGACGGTTATATATATACTTTTTCTATAGATGTATTTAATTGCTAGGTCTATATATATATATATATATATATATATATATATATATATATATGCGGGACTCTAGCAACGAGTTGATTTCGTCACCTTAAAACAACTTTTACGACATGACAAGATATCGGCGTTCTTTACTCTTAGACGTAATAGCCTTCGGATGCGGCTCGAATATTTCTATTGAAGTCGCAAGACCTGAAATCTATGAATTATGCCTTTGCTTGGTAAGCAGCCTGCCGCTGTCGACAATGGCGACCATAATAGGCTGTTCATCTCCTTTTCAAATATATATATATATATATATATATATATATATATATATATATATATATATACATATGTGTATTTATGTTATCATAGATAGCGTTCAGCAAGGATCCTACCGATGCGTCGAAACGAGGCAGTGTTGATCACATCGACGCTACTCGAGACTGTCCAAACATCCACGGTCACACACACACACACATAGCCGTATACTGCGGTGTAAAAACCGATACAGTGGGGGGACATAAAGTTTCTACCAGCAACGGCTATATAAGCGATGCGGCGTCGGACCTTTCGGTTCAGAAGAGCCCGATCAAAGCATACGTGAAAAAGTTGCCCTTAAAAGGGCCGTAGGGGGGCAGTATCGTTGCTCATCGTGGATTTTTCACTGATTTTTCGATGACCGCAGTTCTTGTAGAAGACGAGATCGAAGCTGGGGAAGGTAGCTTAGAGAGGAACTTCGAGAACCTGTGTAGCGCACAGCAGCTGTATAGAGTGCATATCAGTGCTTTAATCGGGCAGTTCGTGTAGCGCGATGATGCTAAGCGCGTTCTATCGGGAATCTATCCCAATCTAATCAATATCCCGTCTCAGTAAGTGCAAAAGCCCGTTATACTTCACAAAGCTGTTCCTTAGTAGTTTTATTAGCCATCTCATGTTAGAGTAATACAAGTGATGGTGTACCTACCCAAGGCTGCTATTACGCAAATATATATATATATATATATATATATATATACATATATATGTGTATATATATATACATATATATGTGTATATATATATATATAAATGTTCGGAACTACAGCCAGTGCTCCTCCACTACGAATAGCAGGTTTGTGTGCGTGTCTTTCTGCTCCTATACTAGAATCGTTATTAGTATTGCTGTTTCAGCGGGCTCATTAATGCTGTTTGTATGTAGGAAGCGCAACGATCTTCTCTTATAATTGTTCAGCTAATTTGTTCATGGGCGTGTGCGCTCTAAAGCATGCAACAGCAATGTGAATTAGCCGACTACTACTACTACTTATACTACTACTACTATGTCAACGTTTGATCTTTGTTTTATTTATTGAAGATCAAACGCCAGCAGCTAAGAATGGAGCGTATGGTTGGACAAGCAGTAGGATTTAACTTAGTGAGCCTTTGGCACGATTTACATTTTCGCCGAAGTGTTGACCTTGCCGCAAAGGCCGCCGCTATTGCCAATCGCCGACGATCCCGTGGGGTCAAAACCAGATTGCCTCGCCAAAGAAACGTTGATTGTGACAGCCGTAAGATAGACAAACAAGAATTGAACAAGTTAATTGAGTCAGCTTTGTTATGACTTGCACAGTATTGTCTTGGTTTTTGCTGCTCGTGCTATCAATCGGCTAATTGTGGGAGGGGGTACATGCGTCTACTCAAGCCACGTAGCCACCGCTTTTAAAGGCGAAGGCCCAGTTGTCGCAAGGGACTTCGAACAAAGCACCTCGTGTATTCTTTTTAGCCGGCAAGCAGACTGCAACATGCCAGAACGGAGCATGGTAAAGCAAATAATGGAAACAGTAAAATGTTATTCGGTATAATACCCGGAAGAAGACGGTCACACACAACGGTGGATTGTGTTTCTAGAACCGTTAAGAACACATTCAGACTTGCCGACTTTTATGTCGCCGTCGCGTTAATTTTGCTGCTGTAGTGTTGATTTTGTGGTTCGTCGAATTTAGGGAATAGTAGCTAGAAACGCGACACCCTGAACATAAGGGTGACTTTAGAAGTCGCGTATCTATTTAATAGCCTCGGAAGCTCATCTTGAAACGTTTCTTCTTCTCGGCGTAGTAACGAGGTGTTTGTCAATTATTCCGGTTTGCTAATAAGGATTATTAACGCTAAGAAGGCGTGCAAGAGCAGAAATCTTTAGTGACCGTAGCCAAGCCTAAATATAAGTGCTCTACGTGACTATCATCATTCTGTCTGTCATTTTATGTATTCATACATAGATATACTCTTACATAGATACACATACATAAAGGGAGAAAGAGACATGGAACCATGCGCCTGTGTTATTACACAATATAGTTACACTAAACTCATTTGTCTTGCCTAAATAGTATGTATAGTTGTGTATATATGTATATAATACTTGCTTGACAACCTTGACAAAAAGTAAAGTTTTGCGTTTTAGCAGAAGAGAATGTACGCCACTGTACTAAATATAGATAGTCGATATATTCCAATTTATATTTATTTCAGTGAGATTTGTATAATATATAATTCAAAACGTTTCTTCATAATACTTTATCTTCTTCACGCTTTCGGCGAGAGAAGTAGTGCAACGATGTTTTGTCCAGCGCTGTGCATTCCACTGCATGGTACATGGCACACCTCTGCAGGCAGAACCGGCAGATGCACAACTCGTACTTCTCGTGAAAGGCTGCGTTTGAGCATACCAGGTAGTGATAACCATGTACTATGTACCTGGTGTATACGTGGCGACTGCCACATGCAGGACCAGACCAAAGGTGCACGGCATTGAAAACGTCCAAGCCACCAACCTCCCGTCTGGCCTGTTCAACTTTAGCTTCCCATTCAGAAATGAAACATTCGTATGGTACTGTACACGGCATCTTCAGCCTTAGTCGGATTGTTTCAGTAGCCGGTGGACAACCTGAAATAAGATACACAAAGCGGCTCATTGTTCGAATAGACAAGCAAAGCACTCGCTTCATATATAATGAGAAACACCTCTCAAGCTGGTTAAAATTAGCCAGTGTGAGGTGGTTCCACACCCTGTCAAGGCCATACATCAGCCCTGGAACAATCTTAAGCATGAAGAGCCTCACTGCTGAGAAAACGGACAGTCTTCGGACATTGTTTACTTCCCCGTAAAAGAGACAAGTGTCTTCTGCACTGTTTCGTTTATATGCGCTGTGAACGTCGTTCCCGTATAATGAACCCGAAGGCCAAGATACTGGAAAGAGTTAACAAACTCCAATGGTTGGCCGCAGCAACGTATAGCATCTTTGGCAGCCAATCGATCTCCACGCCTGAATTTCATGGCTTTGGTCTTCCTGGTGTTCATCTTAAGTCCCTTCGAGACAAGGAACGCCTCTATTATAGAGGTAATGCGCTTGATGGCGCCTAGGTCGCGATGAGCGACCACGATATCATCTGCATACATCACCACCACGGCTTTTTGGTACTCCTGTCGGACGTAGCCGACGAGGTCAGTAAAGAGAAGTGTAAACAAGACGCAGCTCAGCGGGTCTCCTTGCGGAGTTCCCACATTTTGCCTTATCTCCAATACACCCTGCTCACCGTCTACCAACAAGGTGTCCTCCTCAGAGAAACTTGCTGTTACACTCAGGAGAGGCACCCACTCCTGCTCGTTGGAATGCTTCAATCAGCAGATAGCGAGGGGCTTTGTCAAAGGCCTTGACGCAGTCAATAAAGACTGCATACAGATGACCTCTGGGTTGTGTTACAGCTCGCTTGATTTCTGACTGGAGAACGTGGATTGCATCACGGGTGCCTCGACCTCTCCTAAAACCGAATTGCTCCGGTGGAAGTGCCTCTTCAGCCGCGTGCTCAATCCGCCGAATAACCAACTTACAGAAAATCTTCTTCGATGTGCGTTCTGACGCCACTCCACTGTAGAGATTTGGATCCTGATGGTCATCACCATGCCTACCCTTGAACAAAAGAGAAAGCCTGGCGACGTGCCAGACTTTAGGCATCCGCCCCCTCTTTATAATTTCATTAAAAAATCACAAAGAGTTTCTGCCAAGAGAGGGAGTGACTGGATCCACTGCTCATAGCAGACTTGATCGGGCCTTGAGCTCTTTCTCTTCGGGAGTGACCGTAGGACCTGGCACACCTCCTCCACCCCAAAAGGCAGATTCATGTTGTGCTGCTTCAATGTAAGCGGATGCTGTACGATTGGAGATACGGCCGCAAGGTCACGATTGAATAAAAGATTAGTTAGGTGGCTCTTTACCTGTCCGTCACTAAGCGGATTCCCCGCCCTACGAGGTCGCACGATGTAAGCTGAGGGCTCTCGTTCTGTTCTTTCCAAGCAGCCGTCGCTCCTCCCGCCTCGCGTGTTCCCTTTTATGATCATAGCAGAGTCTTATATAGGCCTTTCTACGCTCAAAGTAATCCCGCCTGGCTTGCAGTGATGATGGTGCTTTGGCTCTTGCTTGGCGCAGGAGTTCGAGCACTTCAACGTGGGCTAGGTAGCAGGCCCGAGAGTACCACGGGCGTGATCTCTTCTGTCATAACCTTTTCCACTTCACTGCACTTCTCATCGTCCTCTTCAGCTGGTCACAGGTGGTATCGATGTCATAGCTTACCTCAAGACCGCCCACCGCTCTGTCCAAAAGAGATAGATTAATCCGTCTCATTGCAGACCAGCGCATCGGATTATGTCGGTCTCGCCAAATACCGGGAACAAATAGTCGATATATTAAGATATTTAACGATTTTACCTGCCTTGGACTCACAGTGACTTTAAAGCTTTCTATCAGTACGCATATCAGCCAAGTACGAGAAAAGTAAAAAAGCCATTGCGCGTTTAGACAATATAAAAACTCAGATTTTGTCACCGAAAATTACATTTTAGTCATACGGCATGGATACCACCACCATATACGAATGAGGTCAAACTGTTTTAGCACAGACGATTGTGTATGCAGCTTTTGTGGACGTTGTGATATTGGACATGTGTCTGTGCGCAATAAAATTTCGATAACGTCCTTATCTGCTGGAATCAGCTGTACGTTGTCAAGCCATTGTTCTATCCCCTACCAATCCTATGGTGAAATAAACGATTTTCAAACGTATGGATCCGCCTCCTTTCGCAGTAAATTGTCCACATAACAAAAAATAGCCTTTTCGTATGCACATCGTGAAGCTGGCACCGGACACAGGTCGGGTTAATAGATCAATATTGTACCAGCCTTTATTGTAGATTTGGACGAGAAAGGAATGATATGGGCGGAAGAAATGTATGAAACAAAAATGGTTGCCCTTTTTGTATGTTTAGTTTACTGCTCATTTCCGGTTTGATCGCTACCGTCAAACCTATGCGGTCGGAAAGACTCAATTGCGGTCGAAAAGGCGCAGCTAACAACATCGAGGCGTTAAACTAGCTGCTAAAATGTTTTCGCTGACAGCGTCTGTTTACTGTTCGTTGGTTAAAGTAAATTTCTGAAACGACGTCTACGTAAGCTAACGGAGTGTTTTCGAACATATAGGTCGATGTTCCCTGTACTTGATGAAATGCAACCATACGCTCAGTCGATTCATTTAGCAGTTTAAAACCATACAATAACAGTCCAGTTGGCAATCTGTCTCACTCGGTCTGCTGTGGCAGCCATGCAAGCTCGAAAACGATAAATAAATCTATCTGTTTGGTGAGCCTGAATAAGAGTCTTGTCTGATTCCGACGTGCAACAGTGACAACAGGTCTGTTGCGCCTAGGCGTGGTAGAAAAATACGCAAACTTGGCAACACAGCATCAAACCGGAAACCGTTTAACAAGCGAAAACTTATTGAACATCTATATATATATATATATATATATATATATATATATATATAGCATTCTCATATATTTATTCTTTGCATATATATGGCATGCTTGTATATACCTATATCGACATATCTAGCATAATAACGTAATCAGTAGACTGAGTTCTTAGACAGAGCGGAAAGCGATCTTGAAGTAAGTCCTGGCATCAATGCTGCCTGTGGCCTGCTAGATGGGATGTATGGTAGAGGCGTTTTTTTAAAAAGAGATTTGAAATAAATAAAAAAAAATAAACACCAGCAAGCCATGAAAATCCGGCGCAGAGGCCGATTGGCGTTTCAGTGACGTTACACGCTGCAGCGGTCAATTGTTTCCGCGTTTCCGAACTCTTTTCCGTATCTCGTGTCATTATTATTACTCCTACAATGCATATAGACGAAACAGCACGAACGGCTTTTGGCTCTCTTTGCGGCGAGATAGGAAATGTGTGAAATCTGTGAAAAACACTGGCGAATTTGAACCAGCTAGAAAATTTGCTTTTAATCAAGTTGCATGAAACGAGTGCGTTGCCGGTTAGTGCGAGCGAGAAGCCGCTTTGTTTATTTCACCTCAGGATTCGAACATGTTATTTCGGAGTGAGAAGCTAAAGGGAGAGAGGTCTTTTCGCGGCTGCACCGGATTCACCGGGATTAGAATCAGCACCGTGCCGTCTTCCAAGACTTAGAATCGTCTCCTCTGGCGAGCTTTTCATCCGCCACGCGGTTGAATATGAGTTTTGCGTGGTTCTATAAAAGAATGCGTAATACTTGTGCTGCGTGCCACATCTGCACTCGGTGATCTTTCTGACCGTATACGTTCTGCCACGATCCTTAAGTCTCTTAGACTGTGTCGGCTCTAAGATATAGGATACGTATTATCCTCAAGGAGCACCGGTCACATGTGCCAGTCAAACAGACCTAACAGTAAGCAAAAGTGGGCAGGTCAAAAACGACAACTAGATTTATGTGGGTTTGCGAGTTCCATACTATCGTGACTTAAACTACGGTGACCTGGTGTGTGTGTGTGCGTGTGCATTTTACTAGCTAATATCCTTTAAAAATACAAAGTAAATGTGCAAACATACACGTGCCTCGAAGCTTGTCTATAGACCGCCTTTCGTCAGTTAGAGTGCCTTGTTGCCAGTCGCACAAGCGTATATTGCCTATGTTTATCGATTTGCAACAAGAGGTAACTAGAAAACCAATAAGCTGTGACATCCGTTGTATATCTGCTGCTGTTCAAAACAATAGTAAGTTCACAACGGGAACGGGGTAAGTTACGTGTCGTCCCGGACTCGTCCACTATCTTTACGTGTTTCTGGCGATCGAGTCTCATGTCTCGGCACAAAACAACACAACAATTTGAACACCTCTATACTAAAATACGAACAGCGTTGACCATGATGCCCAGTAGTGATGTTCGCCGAGGGTTGAGGTCCGGTGCAGCTGGGCCTTGTAAGGGTGTACGTTAGATATAGCCTTGTTTCACGTTATTTGCAATTATCGTTACATACAATATTTGCTTTAGTGTTTAATAATGATTCCTGTACCATTGCTTGCAAACGCTTGCACAGGATTTACAGCGCACACCTATGAGTGGATTCTACTATAAATTGTGGTAAGTAAGGCCGCTGGAATACAACTATATCTTGTTTATCTTGATAGTGCGTGCTGTGCATGCATTTTGTTTTTGCCTAAATATGTTTTACTTCCTGGGTTCTGCTCTACTCAAATCACCCGTGTTACAGTTTATATCAATGTTATTGTTCATTTGAAAATACCTATCGTAGTTTTCCTACGCTACCTTGAATTCTTCAACTGTATTAGTCAAATTAGAATTTGTCAAATTTAACTATGCAGTATTGATTGGTCATCACTGGTCAAATCCCACCGAATCAAGCACAACCGATCTTTATCAAAATAATCTTTTAAACTCCCTCTCACGATCCCGTTTTGACAAATCCGATCATAATCGTTTAATGGCATACTCCCTTACAGGCATTGCTACAATTGTTAAGCAATATTATTTCTATATATACTCGTATACACACAATGTTCCTATTACATGCACTAAACACGAGTACCTGCATATGTGAAATGTAGCCACAAGACTATATTCATATACAAATACCTATTTTACATATACGCATTCTAATATATACACGTACCACCGCAGTATTTTCGGTTATATGTAACTTTACAGTTACGACTAGAAAGTGATGTTTTCTGCATTCAGCTCTAAAGATAGCTCGTTCCATACTGTGGGCAGCATTCAGGCTAGAGAGTGCTTGCTGTCTCAAAGTTAATCTGCATCTAGAAACCCTTAGTTAGCCCTTATATCGCTGAGACCTGAAAGGGGTTAATTGGAAGTAGAATTCGCAACCTGGAGGTGGTGTGTGCCTAACCACCTTATGAGCGAGCACGGCTAAATTTAAACTTGCCAGCTAATCGAGTTCGAGTAGTCCGAGTCTGCCGTATCATGGCGACACGTAGTCCCAACAAGGCTGACTAATAATGGTTCGCACAGCATTGTTCTGGGACACCCGTAACTAGTGTAGGGCTCTCGATCAGGCTGCGCCCCATATATAATAAATAAATTCATTTATTTCACATCATTCGTATAATAAAAATACCTATTATATCTATAAAAGAATTGCTGATTTGCTGAGGACATACATCACATACGTCAATTTATCATCTAGCTACACATTTCAATTTAAGAATTTGTGCACCGAATCGATTTCGACAAACTGGCCGACTTGATATCTATCGCATACAGCCTTACAGAGCCTCACAAATACGATTTACGTCCGGTTCGTGAAATCTTTGTGTTTCGCAAACAACACACTGAAACCTATGAGCCGCAAACCTAGTGAAAAAAAAGTCTATTTGACCTATCATTAAGTTACAACTGGTGTTGGTCGTGGCTGGGGTTGTGAACAAAAGCGCACCGGTTTCCTTGAGCTTTGCTCTAAATAAGTATACGAACAGTTGAGGACCGACGTATGAAACTCAAAACTGCTTCTTCTGAGATGCCGGGTTGGCTCTATCGATTGTACCCATGCTCCGAGAAACGAGCTTCTTCCAGATTTCCTTGGATTTTCTTCCGCAAGAAGCTGACGGTGCAATCTTCAGGTTGCAGAATTTGCCTCCACTGATACTTCTGCGGATTTTCGGTAGTAGTGGCTGCAGCGATTGCTTTTCTAGCTCTTTCCTCAATGTGCACAGATAATGATCTTCCAGTAGTTGAACTTTTTAGGTTAAAATAAGTAAAATAGGTGCAGGGTTTTACCATCTAGACGACCGCATTGGATTGACAAAGTTTGCCCCCGTTCCGAAACTTCATGGCTACAGTTTAAGCAATACATCGCGAGGTCGTCGGCATACAGAATCAGGTTCACGGATAATGTCGTTGTTACATATGTCGTGGGACATAGATTTTATCCATGAGCAAATCTCGCTATCTGCTCGATATCAGTCTCGCTTTCAGTGACTTCATCATCCATGACTATCGAGTTATTCTGCAAGTTATCTTTTAAAAGGCCTAGTATAGTATGCGGTATTCTTTGTAGCGCCAGTTTCGTTAGTACGATCTCTCGTGACCCGGAATCAAACGCGGCTTAACGGTCAACAAAGACGGCGTAGATGAACCATTTCGGTCCTCTGGGTGTCTCTTCAATATCATCTCTAAGCAGCTTGCAAGCCATCATCGTCGACCGAAACTCGAGCTATTCATCTGGGAGAGCATTACGGCACCCAAGGTAGAAACTTAAGCGCCGGACGAGAGTGTTAAACAAGAGTTTGTGTATACAGTTATTTTCCTCGATTCGACTCCAAAACGTAATATGCTCGTTGAAGATTTCGTCAAGTTCATAATCATTATTGTTGGGCAGCCTCAGAGTACTATTTGCGCCATACACATGGATTTCGTAAGTTAAAATCGAATCCAAGGGTGCCCTGTATGCAAACACCAGAACAACGCAGGGAATCTTAGCCATCCTTAGAAGCACAAAGATGCCACGGCACCATAGCAGACCACGACACTTGATTGTACGTAAATGTCCCATCTCATGTTCTCATAAAATACCGAGGCATCTTGCAAGGCGTTCTCATCTCCATAGCTCTGACACTCTCCCGAGAACAACCTGAGATGAGGAACTTTTATGCCAACGCCATCCAGTTTATGCCAAACTAATAGACTTAAAGAAAAGGGCGCTTGCTACAATCGAGAAGGACAATGAAATTAGATGGACTGCCTTTACACCACATTGCGTTTTTAATAGGAGCCCTGCCCTTTTCAGTTGCCCCGTGGCACCCCAATTTCTGCGGCAACATTTCATTAAAGCCTTTACGAGTCGGTGTGTCGTATGGCACTCTTCATTTTCGAGAACTACCGGGGAAATGGGAGACCTTTCTGTCCGAACAGCTAAATGTTCTCTTCTCTCTCGTGTTGTCGGAGTTGCCTACCTTTATAGAGGTGCTGAAGAATAACAAAGCGTTTAGCCCCGACCTTGTTAATAATAAGCACACCAAGATGGCCGCTCTAATGTCACTGCTCTGGGTAGCACTTTTCAATATATGCTTTACAACGGAAAAACTCCTGACAAACTAATCTCAGTACTTAATAAAGATTATCCTAAAAGGCAAGCGCGATCCACTATAGCCTCTTGGTGGGATATCGCGATGAAGAGCTGATACTAGCGCAACGCCAATAAGTTTATCTCGAGGCCGAAAAAAACTATCCCACGTGAACAGCACGGATTTAGCTATAACAAGCCATATATAAACCATTACCTCGAAGTGTAGAGGAAACGAGCTTTGGTCCTCTCCGAACAGCCCAGAATAAATTAATCTATTGTCTGTGCCGAACTAGGCCGTTCATTGAGGATCTGGTCGAGCAACTTAAACTCCGGCCAACACTATCCCTGTTGGAGTTCCGTCGTAGCTTGAACGGAAGACGCGAGAAGTTCCGGACACATTTTACAGGACGCATGCAATGATATGATGGAGAGTGCGTGTATAGAACCGATTTCTAAGAACCTATATATCCTGTCGCGCTTTTCCGCTTATAGATTCCATCAGAAGCAGTTTCGCCGTATTCATGATCCCTGTGGTAATTGTTTATGCAAATTTTGAGGTCTGCTATAATATCACGCAGAGACGCCAGGCAGCGCTAGACCTCTGGATTTTGGCCCGATTATCTTGCCATATATAATTTACAGGGCAGGCGCGCAAAGTTCATTGGATATATTAAAGTGTAACATAAAGCATACATTATAAGCCTCTAAGATGACAAGGAGGACACCTAAAAAGCTTCTGTCGTTCAGATAAGACAAGTTTCAAGTTCCTTATCAGCTCGGAAGGGGAGGGGGGTTATTACTACATACAATTGAGAGACGTCACATACCATCGAAGCTATTTACACATTTAACAGCGCATAGCGTATGCACGTAAGCAAACTAATAAGCAACCATCGTTCGTGACGCAATTAGCGCGGAGTTTACTGCCGCCGGTATTTTTTTCGTTGCGGGCCGCCCCTGTTTTTAGCGTAAGCCCCTGACAGGTCGCTGGCAGGCTGTATTTGCATCTATCTATGAATGTATGGTACATACGCCTATCTGTGTATATGTATGCTGGTGATGCAGTGCCACCGCCACACGGCCCATAACACAAACAAGGCAACAGTTATGGCGCAGTGACACGCCGGCGAGATTGGTTGGTGATGCTACCAGAAGAATGTTAATGACCGGACACTTGGTGATTCTACTTGCCGAACAACATGAACATTCCGTGCATATCTGTCTGTGTGACAAATGTGACCTTCTCACTAACCGACTAACTGCGGTGTTATCTGTCTGTTTGTCGGCTATAAGACGGACCTCATGTGCATTACCGGTGTGTTGTACCCCTTTGTTGCTGCGGTTACCATTAATGCTATTTGCGTCTGATCTGTTATCGTCTAACTACGAGTTGTCAGATAAAAAAAAACAACGTGATAAAGACATGTATTTAATTTTGCTTTAAGGACGGAATTGTTTACAAATGCTTTCGTTGCGTACTTACTTAATACTTAGCGTGCCAAAAGCAAAGTAGTAAGTAAGTATCGCAGCTGTTGTTGTTAAAACGTTCATTTATTAACAATACATACAGGGCAACACAAGAGGCATTTTTTTCGATTTTTCTTAGCATTTTGGTATTGTTATTAGATAGGCGATGGGGATATGGTCATGCCCATTGATTCCATCCCTTATTATTGTTATTATTGCACTATCATCATCATTCATTATCAGTCATACAGCTAAAGACACAACATGCTTCTAAAACTGTGCCACGCGTCGATCACCCGTGAGTTACTACAGGCGTTCTGTGTAGGAGCTGTGGGGTACACACATATTATATTAGTTATAGCAATTATCTCATTGTCTTAAATTTTCCTCTCTGCGCTGATTAATAAACCTTGGTGTTCCGCGTACCATAGCTGTTCTTGAGATCTACGTCGTTTCATCTATTATTTTATTCTAGCATGCTAACCATGGATGTACTAAGATATGCATTAGATATACAGGAGCCACAGTGCAGGACACTGTTGTATTCTATGCCAGGCGATCATAAGGAAACGGTCGCGCCACCAGGTCTCTTGCTGTTAATCACTCCGAGGCCTTGGGATTCCCGCACCCGCTTACTTCGCTGCAGATAGTCTTCCCTCTCTAAAGGGGTCGTCTTTCTTGCTGTCCTGCTTCATTTATCTGTCCTTGTTTCGTTGTAGGCATATAGTTATGTTGTATATGATAACGCAGGAGATGCTCCTAGGGTATGATTCAATCCTGATAGCCAGAGGTTCTATCACTTGTGGAATTCTACACGAAGCCATAGAAGAGCCTAGAACGTTTAAGCTGGTTCGGATTGCTTTCTCTCAAACTGGGGTTAAAACGCCAATGGCAACCTCACATTTTAAGGCATAAACCCCCTTATTTTTCAGAAACTAGGATTAGGTAAAGTTTACCGCAACCAGCTCAACTGGGACCACTAACATAACGCCATCTAACTACCACACGTTGAATGAATACGACAATCAGAATATTAGATGTGATATACCTAAACTAAATATATCAGGGCCTAACGGGTCATCCTGCTGGACGTGTGCCTCCGATAATATTATTGATTTTATGCCCTACGTTAGGAATAAGGTATTCGTAAACTACTGCCGGACCATGAGTAAGACCTCAATTGATAAAGATAAGTGAATGCATTGCTGACAAACTTAGTGAAGTTGGAACATTTTTGAAGCTCCTAACTGTAGGCTGCTAAATGAGTTTCAGGCGTTCCCGGCAGATGACTGGAATGTTGTTTCTTAGTACGCGTTTGGTGTCGGAGTTACAAGTATTATTATTACAATTGTGGGGTATTAACGTTTATGCCAGGTTCATCCTGCTCTGGTCGATTTCTGTCAATTCATGGCGCCTATTATTATTATTATTATTATTATTATTATTATTATTATTATGTCGCGGTCTGATGGTTGATCAGCCGCTTTCTCTCACTGGGACAACACAAACAGTTTTTTATATTACAGTATTTGATTTCTTTGTACGGTTGTCTAAGTTATTGACTCGTCTCTTACTTAATCTAATAGCCTCCCCGAGAAGCAGTTAGCGCTAATTTCAAACATTTTTGGTCCTGCCTCTAAATCAACGCAGAGACTAGAGGAACGTCGCCCGATACAATACGTCTTCGATGCTAAATAGTTAGTGAGTTTCTTTATGCGGACTTGTCAACCCGAACCCGAGCCCGCGCTACGCAAAGCTACACAACTGCTGTGGCCGTCAGCTGCCGCCACACCAAGCAATAATCTGCCAAGTAGTTGTCTTCTATGTGTCAAATGTTGAGTTGGCAATCTCCACGCGTGTAACTATCCAGATTCACCAACAAACGCTAGGTTGCCTTGTGCTATTGTTATTTTTTGCTGCTGCTGTTGTTGTAGTTGTAGCTAGTTCTGCTTGTACTCTGTCCCTGCTGCTGTTTTTGTTGTTGATGGTGCCAATGCCATTGTTCAGCGCGTGTGAACACAACTGGCAGTTTCGATCCTACCCTCGTCGCACGCCTGGTGCCCTCGAAGGGGGCTGTGTCTCCAGGGGACGGCAACCTGCTACTGAAACTGCGCCGCCGACGACTTCTACTACGGACAACTTCTTCCGTTGAGGGCAGAACGCGGCCTAGTCGCGGATCATGTAACACGAGTGAGATAGAGAGAGAGAACTGACCCTCCAGGCCAAAAGGACAAGAGAGGGCTACGAAAAGACATAGATGCAGGGACAGAGAGAAAGAGATGGAAAGATTACGAAACAGAGCAAGAGAGAACGAGCCAACGAGCTCAACTAGGAAAAACTGCAATAAATCCAAATTTTCTGCCGCTATCCGCTCTAACTTAGGCGAGGATGCTAAATACATCTCTCCTTCTCTCGACCTCTCTGAGGTGCCTCACGGTTAGCCGAGTCCTCCAACCGTTAGAGCAAAAAAGCCGCCCGGCATAACCACACCTCGCGTAGTCAGATAGAAAGCGCACCTATTGTTTGTCAAGTGTTTTGTGGGAGCTTGTATTACGACCTTTACGTGTGACATGAATAGAATAGAACATTTTAAATTACGAAGTCGAGCAAGTAACAAACAAAAAAAAAAAAAATATATATATATATATATATATATATACATATATACATATATATCAAACGTCACTGCATTGATAGTACTATTTCCACATTATAAGTATCGTAATATGTTTCACTCTTCTTTATTGTGTCTCTGATTGCTCCATTTGCAAAGCAAATGATACAACAACGCTAGTACGTGCATGCCCTGGTCTCCATAGTGTAAGTTCGTGCCTTTTACTAGAGCGTTAGAACTACCTAAAAATCAAAGAACATCTGCACTCAACGTGTTTGCTACGAATGTTTATACATGCGCGGTATAAATTCCACATAAAGGGCTGTATTGCATTACTTTTTTATGTAAGACAAAGTAGCAATCCATTCAATAGATAGCCATCTCTGAACAGCACTTTAACTTGTACGGGTGATGTGTTACGTAGGCCCAATTATTTATGAGAATCAGGCGCAAAGGTGAGAAATACTAGTATGAGGGTGCGGCAGTTTTCGCAACAAGTCGTCGAAATGAAAACAAGCAACCAGTCCATATCGATAAAGTAGACTTTTTAGATATCATATATTGGTATTGAAACCGTTACATATAGTCAGTACACCGTTACAATATGCCACAGGGTATTTTTTGCAAATATTCCATCTTTCTTGCGACTATCTCTGTATGGCAGTAGTGAGCGCGTTTCTTAGCCCTCTGCGTCGGCCGACGAGGCCCGATAGAGTCAACGGCGTATTTATTAATACGCAGCTGCAGAAGATCGCCGGGCTTGACTTAATCCGAAGCGACACCCTCTGACAAATCGCTTCTCTGATAGCCTGCTCTTTCGATGAGGTATTGAAGTAGAGGTCTCACTCACGTGATGTCAGTCGCAGGTGTCGTCCCTAAGAGAAACGACCCTTCCTCCTTCCTCCTTCAGCTCTTACACCTTATCGGGACGTAATGCGGGGCACATTTTGGAAATCCTTATCAGCTGTCATGTCACCCGCGTGTATGTTGCACACGCTAAGTTGACAACGTACACTGTCCTCACACAGCCAGAAACTTTAAACAAAGGGCAGTACCTATTTTAATAGACGGAGTAGGACGCATCTACACTACGCGGATCAATTAAACATGCCTATACGATATGAAAATGCATGAACATTATTGCGCGGTTGACTTTGCTGTTGGTGAACAACCTTTAACCGAGATCAATAATAGTAGTTGAAGCCTTTTGCATATGGCGACGGCCGGATTTCTTGCAATGATTCGACAATATATATATATATATATATATATATATATATATATATATATATTTATATAGAAAGAGAGAAACATTTGCGCTAGCCCTATGCCTAAAAAGTTGGTCAAAAATGTTTGTGCTCTTTTCGCTTTCGTTACTGGGTTGGCGGTCAATTTATTACCTTACCAGTCGCCCCACACGTCCGACTGACCTTGTATGATATTATTGCTTTTCCGTCTGCCACCAACTTCTACAGAGCGGACAAATGACAAATCGAGGCTCAAAGCGTAGCTTACTTTGTTCATGTATGCAGATAGCTCGTTGGTCCGCTGCAGCAAGGAAACGCTGGCACCACACAAATGCAGAAAAGATGAAAGAAAAACACGAGATGGGGTTCGCCAGTAGACCGGTGTCAGTTACCGGTGAACCCGGCGCCGTAGCGTCCCGAAGGGCAACCTGCCGTGGTCGGAGAGCTGCAACGAGCCCCCGACCGCGAAAAGGGGCTCGAACACAACGAATCGACTATAACATGGGGAGCAGCTCGATTTCGTTAGGTGCTTCGACCCTCGAGGTAGCGAGTGGACACTATCATACTATACTACCAACAGCGTCCACCCCAGCACAATCACCCTCATCATTCTGAGCAAGCGCGGCATCCGCTCCCCATTCTGCCGCATCTGCATTCGCTCCGTGCTGCAACGAGATTTGCGGTCGCCAAGATTTTGGCCGTCGTGCAGGTAGCAGTCAAGGAAAGCAGATGAGTGAAGCTAATCAAGCTACGCAAGGTCCCGCAAACAGATGAACGCGCAGAAATGCCGGTGGCGCATGGCGCCAAGTCGGCGCCGACAGCGTTCGTTTATCGCTGCTCCGTTCCACGCGTGCGTTTCTTTTGCCCGCACACTCTGGCTATCGTCGTGTCGTTGCTATCTGCTATTTGGTATCGCTCATATGTTAACGTCACGGTTTTTCCTTGACCCGCTTTTTGTTGCCGAGGCTGTTATTGTTTCGACGAAGATTTACTGTCACGCTGTGGGCATAGCGGAGACGACGGTGGCCGCTAGCAAGAGTGCACGAACAGTGGGTACGAGGTAGATGCTACTCTACTTGAAGTTCTATTGTAGTTCTAATTTTTGACGCAGGCCCGTCGACGACGTTCCGAAGCCGGCGCTGCTTTAGCAGGTTGTAGGCCGCAATCCGTATATGCAATTATTTACTCTATATGCTTTGCTTGTCATCCGTTCGAATCGAGTAACTGGTTGTTGCAGGTGCAAAATATCAACCACATCAATTGAAAAAGCTTGAAGATGTTTTTGTTGTCGCAGTCCTTGACACTTGTAGAAGATCGAAACTCAACCGAACTGTTAAGAAACTGCTATGGATGCGCTTGATGCGCTGTTTTTGCTCAAATGCATTGTTTGGATGAAGAAATAGATCATATTATGTTTAATTAACGAGAAAACGCCGCAGCAATTCGGCTTCCAGGGAGGCCGGGGTACGCGCGATGCAATTCGTGTGGTTCAGCCTGGGATAGAATGAGCTGTGGCAGAACCCGTAGGTCATTTGTATAGACTGCGTCAAATCCTTTGACAAAGCACCTCGAGAACTCCTGGTAAAATCACACCGACATGCAGCACCGTCATGGTTGGCGCCTTTCTTCTGAGCGTAATATTGACCTTTTTGATGAAAACACTTTACTGGTACAGGGCGAGCCGAATGTGTTGCGGTTAAGGCAAAATGTGAGAACCGCGCAAGGGGATCCACGATGCGTGTTGACACGTTTTCGGCAGTGACACGTTGGCTATTATCGCTTGGTCTGTTTGAATATGAACTTCTACGAGGAAGACACTGATTGTGCTCACAAGCGTATACAAAGTTTTATGCCTGGCCCTTACGAGAAGATCACTGCACTGCCTCTCTCGAATGACATGCCGCGAAAATGTGAGACGATAAAGTTCTACCCAAAGTCAAATTTAACAATGGCAGTTGTCTTTGAACGAAAGCTGCTTTACCATAAGGTGATGCCAGCTTTTGTTTGCCCTAAAGGCATTCCCGGGACAGTGTATGTATATCTGACGTTCAGTACACAGGGCTAGCAGGATGACCATGATTTCACCTCAAAGTTTTGGTCTCCGCATTCCTCCAGTCGTTTCTCTTCTCATATAGGGGAACCGTGCTGAAATTAAAGTGCCCTCGCCGTAGGCACGTTCCTTATCGCTTCCTGGAGCCGACCCTTCTTAGATGGAATAGAGGCAAGACATAGATGTGTATACATAACGGACAAAACAAGGCGGCAATTATAAATTTACCTACTCGTTGTTGTTTTTATATCTTGCTTTCTGCGCAACTAGGTAGACGTAAATTGTACCTGTTTAACCTGTAGTTAGGTAGGTGTTCTCCAGACGCACCGAAGTAAAGTATCGTAGACGGCATGCAGCGTTCCAGTGAATTTTTAGAAATATATGTTCTCTAATAGCAAATGATGTGTTGCCTAATACAAGCATGTAGTACGCTGTTTTGGTCACTGCCGCATCGTTTACTATTTGTGCACGAGCACAGTTTAAGCAAACAATTCAGTAGCATACTATTACAATGATATTTTTGCGTGTGCCCGTTGTAAAAAAGATCATGAGCAATTTTTAGTAACCATTATCATCATCACGGTTTGCACATGATACGACACTTTGTCTTTGCGCTTCGCCGCCGTCGCACATTTTATTTTTATTGACGATATTTCGTTAGGTGGTGCCCAATTGTTATTGCGAATGGCAATAACGTCATTGTGAGTCGTAATAGCCACTATAGAGGCAAAGCTAACGTCAGGAACAACGTCCTAACCTGTTGAGCAGGTTAGTGCGGATAAACCGCCCTCTCCTGGAGTATCTTCGAGGTGGCGTTTAGATGACGGCGCGCATTTCAGACAACCAAACACAAACAATACTTGAGTTTACGCTGCCGATCGGCTAAGCATTGTAATTTGGTCTGCCCTTAAGTTTTTCTCAGTGTGTCCATTCTCTGTTACTGAGCAGTCTCTGCGTCAATCTACCCGTTCATTTGCACTGGTAGCAAGCAGTTTCCTCGACACTCGGTTTTCATATGGAGTGTGCAGTTTTAGAGTAAAAGGCTTGATTTTGCCCCTACTACACCTACTACATTATTACTACTGCTACCACTGTTTAGCATGGCGGATATCCTTGGCGTTTTTGTGAAGCTGTTCAGTTACCGGTCGAGCTGCCAGCAATCATAACGTTCATCAGATTCTGGGCTCAAACTAACGCTGATAATGCTAACTGATGAAGTGTTTGAGGTTTCACTTTTTTGTACTTCATTGTAGGCACAACAACATCAACAGCATTAACGACAACGACGTAACAAAAATATAAACTACAACAACAAAACTACAAAACTATAGTGACGGCTGGATTAGCCGTCTTTAAAAAGTCACCACCTTTATCTGATGCTCCTGCGGATTTCATTCTCATCTCGTCACAAAGCGACGAAGAAAGGGCTTCATCACACAAGCCCACTAATGTGGTGAGGACTTGCGTGCCAGCATAGACGCCCAACGGCCACTCCGGCAGAAGCAATGGCACAAGTTCGCCCACGCGTACACACAGATAAGCATTGTGCCTACCAGACGAACTGACTACTCGAAGACTGTCAAATTGGTAAATTTTTCGTGGTCGTACTGCTGCCAGAACAAGCTCTACTAGCGCCTCACCCCTCACGCAACCTCTCGCAAGTACCGGAGTAAAATGAACCCTACGGGCAATGTTGACGGCCGCGCTCAATGGGCGAGGGCGTCGGCACACAAGAGATCAGTAGCGGAAAGTCCCTTTCCGCCAAGAGAGCTTTCCTGATAGTCGGAAAGTGGTGTTAGAAGATTTGCGGCTGCAGATCAGGCCACGGACTCCCGTCTCCTTGTTGTGTTGCTGTTGTAGTTGTGGTTACTGCTTTTAGTCTGTGGCAGGCTTATCAGAAGCTCTGTGTGCGCAAACAAACAACAAGCACTTGCAGAAAAATACGAAAAACAATAACAAAAAAAAGGATCAAGGTTTTGGCTACTTGCGCTCACTAGTTGGCTGAGTGTCGCGTCTTGTTTAAGCTGGCCAAATGTCTTATTGCTCATTGGACTGTCAAATAAACACAATATTGTTTCTAAAGCTGTGTTTCTCTGCTCTGCGAGTTATACTGCGCCCGGCAAACTTTCATCTGTACGGCTCTTCTCACCTTAGAGTAAATATATATATATATATATATATATATATTTATTTATATATATATATATATATATATATATATATATATATATATATATATATATATATATTTATTTATATATATAGAACGAAAACAACGTATAAGCAAATAGCAGCAAACCATAAGCACATATGGCAACAACACGGTAAATTGGCAGCTCGCACCGACATATAATAAAATAAACTAACGCGTTTTAGGCGGGCACTGCCTCAGTGTGCAAATGTGTAATTATTGAATAAATTCAATGTTGTATTCCCATATGATGCGATACAATGCCGATAAATATACATTGCGACGTCTAGGTAAACAAAGATAGAGCGGGAGCATATGACGTGCAAACAACCCTAAGTTTGGGTCTACTGCTCGCACCACTGTGGGCCTGCGCGGGCGTCAACACAAATCAATAACTAAACTACTACTATTACTACTACTACTGCGAGCAGTCATCCCCTGAGGGATGGGTGACAAACCAGTGGCAGATCTTTCGTAATCACCAAATCATAATAACGTCAATATCTGCAACAACTCAGGAGCCCGTCAAACAAGGCTTTTTGTCCGCAACCGGCCCTACGTGGCTGCGGATTGGATTAGAGTAACGGGCAAGAAGAACGGTCGCAGCACACTCCTGTGCCAACTATTTCTTATTACAGACACGTAATGTACATGCGCGGATACACCCACGCACGCCGCTGATGAAAGTGTATGTTCTTGTTGACCCACAGTTGTTGTTCGGTCATCACCGAATACGAGAAAAATGGCAGCTGGTCGCTTAATCGCTTCCCTTATATGACCTTAATCCGACCGTTTGGTTCGGCATGTTAAAAAGTGCCGCTTTCTCGGTGACTTTGTCGGAGTTGTGGAGATCGGGTAGTATTTACTTGCGCGCACCCGAATTGATCTAATTTAATTCGACACGCAGGGCACTAGGGGTATTGTTGTTTTTCCAGCTGAGCAGCTATAAGGTTGCTTGCGCTAACGTAAGAAGGCTGAACTGGATCAAAAAAACATGATTCGCCTACCGTTAAAAGTAATCAATCACATGTTTGCCATGCCTACGACGAGCAGCCGTTATTTGTTGGTTGACTGTTGTTTGAATCTTTGTTTCTTGTTATGCATACTCAATATGAGTGAAATAAATAATATTTTTGAACTAAGTCTATACAGGTTCGGTAGGCTTTCTTAAGATGCCGTAGTATCGGATAGAACAATTTTAGGCAATTCTTTTTGGGGCTTGTCATTCTTTTTGTTTGTTTTAGGTATATTTATACTAAATAGCATACTCCTATATGAGCAAAACTCCTATATTAGCCGAACAAAACATATGTGTGCGTTCGTATACAATGCGATATAGGGTTATGCAAAAGAGAAGATAATACCATATATAATATGCGTATGGCAAATCTCCACAAGAGTACGAGTACGACTGACTATAGTTTGCGTGGTTCCGTAGTTAAGTCCGCATCAATGTTGGAGTCTGCATCAACTGAGAAAGTTCGAAACGAACGACCCGTCAATGATTGCATGCAAATGCACAATCAAGCACGGCTGGGACAAGATCGTTTGAGTTCTAAATACAGATAGCGTACTGTACACGAGGGCAAGCCAGCAAGCCGACAGGCAGATGGATAGAGAAACGGATTTATGCACATATAGAGCTCCATGAAGGCCACAATCGGACACAATCAGGCTGCCTCTCTCGTCGGCATCGCACGACGACGAGTCACAATGTACCTAAATTAGGACGATGAAGTCGCGGGCATTGGTCATCACCCGTTCTGATCCTCTCCGAACACCACGCTTTGAGGCATTGCCGCCCTGTTTCATGAGATTCATGCTAATTAGCCGTACAATGCGCTCGCAGTAATGAACATTACAACTTCTTAATTTTATATGCACAGGCTCCACACACACACACACACTAAACGTCTGTGATAGAGACGACCAGGTGATTCACTTTTGTCAAATGCCGCTCTCTCACCTTATATATATATATATATATATATCTAGCATCTTTCAGCGTCAAAACAAAACGTTTAAAAACGTTTAAAAACGTTTTTTTATATACAAGAGCTTGCGGGTAGCTAGCAGCAACTAGTGAGAGGCTCACAAATAAACTAAACTCGTGCTTTTCCTGACCCCCACATAAACGAACATACGAGTATAGTTTTCGATTGTAGGATAGTAAGAAGTTAGATGCTTAGGTCGCTGGCGTGGTTTTCAGTTCCGTCATAGGATTTGCCGGTGTTACAGAACATACAGGTCTAGGTGAGTATCCCTGATGTTTTCTATATAGGCCTGACAAGTGCCATGACCAGGCGACAACTTGAATCAGGTATTACGTACTTGCATAGGTACCACGTTGTAAAGTTCGGAATGTCGACGACCCAGACGCCCCTCGTTTCGCTAGGGTTCACTTTGCAGCTCGGCTTGTCACCTCTGTGCGGTCATTTTTCTTGTGTCGCTACTTGTGAGTGCCCGATTCTTATATAGAGAGATAATAATCTCTATCAATTTTTGCCATGATGCCATGGTTATGGTTATTGTTTATTCTAATACGACAACCACTCTTTCACGTCAGAGGCGAGCCTGGCTTCAAGGATAAACACTCGTTACCTTTTCTCAGCGCTTCAAGAGTCTCTCGATCCTGTTGCAGTGTACTCGCTAGTTTTCTCGTCTCAAATATAGGTCTTATCTGTAAAGCAACTGTCGTTCTGGTGCGAAGTGATTTTGCTCCTATGAGTAAGTTCCCGCTATCTAAAGCCATATCCGCCAGAGTCTTTTTCACTGCTACATCTTTCCAGGTTTAGGATTCTGTGCTCGGGCTGCGGCCGGGAGTTACGGAGTCAGGCGTGTTATTCTTTATATCATCAGTATCCTAGCGTGGGCATTCTCATGCTACATGCATTCTTTGCTAGCTGAACTAGCCAGTCCTCCTTAACCAACACAACTAGCTTACTCTGCCGCTCTCTTCTACGTGGCTCTTTCGCCAAGAATTATTTATTCTAGATTCCGTCTAACGTCACCGCCGCATACGTGAACATCTCTAGAGTAGTTATAACCTAGTTTTTTGCCGCCGGTATAAAATCATCAACTAAAGACCAGACAAAGTTTCCTTTCCGTTTTTGCATTCATTTATTCTCAATAACAATATGCGTACAATTTTTATTAAACAAATACAAACGCAATTACTTTTGTAGAAAACGCCGCTGTCATGGTGTTTACCGACTAAGCTGGTTGCTTATCGAAGTTCTCTTGCATTAATCATCAGACCGCAACGGGACATCGTAAATTGTTGGCGTCAGGTTTGCCGTTCCTATCACCTGACTCCTGGAGGTGCCTATTGTATTCAATGGGTCAGTCTGCTTTTTTTTTTCCAAAGTGCCTGACTCTACCCTTGCGCAATCGCTTCTGGACCTAAAGAAAACACAAGTCTATGTTAGCCAGGGCGCCTTCGTTTTTCTGTCTTCTCCCGTGTCGTATTGACCTCTAGGATCCTTTTCAGGCTCTACTTCTTAAAATGTTTATTTTTTAAACTTTATCGACCGAAGTTTGGCTCGGGTCAAGAACGTTCAACCCTTTCGTCTTACTCTCTGTGAAAAAAGTTAATGTCGGCAATGTGCTTTGCAAAGACGAACAAGTTTCTAACTTACTGAGAAAAGGGGGGGGGGAGAGGAAATCATCAGTTTGCGTGAGCAGTCGTTTACATTTCGACAGCCGCTTGGAGCCTCCCGACTGCAATTCGTATGGTTTCTCCTGCCCTAAGCCGTTAAACAGATTTTCGGTTAACTTCAAGCGGTCTGATGTGGCGGCGGATTTTTATCGCACGGCCACATGCGACGCACCAATAGAGATCACTGAGGCGGGCTCTCTCGTATACATTGACGTGCATCTTCCCACGATTAGCGGCGCAACAACACAATTCCCTGTGGGTCTCTGAACCGACTGCTGGCTGTCACACCTACCTGGGAAGGAAGGTTTGAGTATGTGCGAGAAACAAATCACGCTTCCCTTGGGGGGAACTCTCGATAACGTTGGTTTGAACGCCGCAGCTACCCCCGTTGAGTACGGCTTTATGAGGTTGGAGAACAAAGAGGCAGACGATGACGGCAGCGACGAGGAAGTTAGCAAAACACATGGTTGTTTTAACACTTGCTCATGCCGGCAATAAGCCTTGTAACTGAGCCCCGTTAACCAGATAGCAGGGGTGTTCAGCAGGGCGCTTTTGCTTTCAATCATGAAATTAATTTCCCCGAGTTTAGCAACAGCAGCAGCGCTGGATGTTTAGCTAGACTGCGAACTGTAACTAAAAATAATAATAATTATAGTAATAATAATAATAAGACCTCACAATTGTAACATTATTTAACATGTAATAAATAATAATAATAATAATAATAATAATAATGATAATAATAATAAAAAAAAAATAATAATAATAATAATAATAATAATAATAATAATAATAATAATAATAATAATAATAATAATAATAATAATAATAATAATAATAATAACAACAATAATAATAATCACATCTTTACTTAGGCTGTCTAAAAACAAGCAACCAGGATTTTCTGATGGTGCTTCGTTACAAAATTGAGGTCACCACTTATGATATCAGAGTCGAAAACCATCTTATTTTGTTGGCGGACCGTTAGTAGTGACAACGACATTAATAACAACTAGATAATTACCTACAATTGACCTTGCTCGCAATTAAAATATCTAGATGTACATAACCATTTTCGTAAACCCTACGGTATACTATTCTCACTGTGCTTGTTAAGGATAAGGTGCATCCCTTTCCTTACTAAACCTTGCCGTGCTCCTGCTATAGTACCCGTGACGACAGCCATACAATTGTGTTTGCATCATTCGATGCATTTCCCATTTGCTGGTTCAACCAAGGGAACTTTAATCGAGTTACTGTCTATTATTTCTAGCTATTACTCATGATACGTATTGGAGATCTTCTTCTAGCAAAATTGTCGCATTCCGTGCTAAAGGGTCTTGGCTGCCACAGGGATTTGTTAGATATGTCCTCTAACCCTTTGAAGTGCTTCCATGAATAGCCTGTTATTATTCAGACAGGCGGGGCTTGCCGCGCGTCGAGCGGACACATCTGTGTGAAGATGAAAACGTTAGGCCAAACGACATGATCCTGACTTCCCAGGCCATAAAGAAACTGCTGACCAAGAACGTGTCGAATTGTACCACTTAGATCTGTCCGTTTATTATTGAGACATCAGGCGTGTAGAAAGGGTAGGCCATAGCTATAACGCGGACAGTCGGGCGTAATCATCGTATCGGTGATCATCGAAAAGCCGAACGAAGACGAAGGATCCATGGCGTTCCTAAGGTGACGCATCGCCTTAAAAGTGTAGCGCAAGAGTGGGTCTCAACACGTTCCCGAGGTTTATACTGTGTTTAAATAATAGGTGTAATATAAAGAGTTCGGTCTATGCATTTACCGGCTAGTACAATATTTTGGTAACTAAATAAATTGTTATTATTAGTGTTCAATATAAAGCGTAAGCATCTGCGTAATATTCGTTAGTCACCAGCTCGTGGCGCAAACAATGGAATTTTTGATTGCGCTTGACTAAATATTTGAGAAACATGTCAATTCCGTAAGCACTGGGATTTATTGCCAATAAGCTAGTATTCATGTTTTCTTTACGTTGTTCTTGTCATCTACAATTGTGAGATTTGAACATACATTTCATAAAGTGCCCCTACTAGTTTTTCAATAACTAACAGCGCCGACAGTAGACCGTAAATACAGCGTTGCCGCTACAGGCGAAACTTTAAACGAACTTTGCTGTGCCATAGTTCACACGCCCTAGAGTCTTCAACGATATTACCATGAAATTGTACCCATTGTTTAGAGTAGCGTCTTTACGTTTTCTTTCTTTTTAAACATGTTTTGCGAGTCATCCAGCGGCGGCGGCGGCGGAGTTCTTGAATATATATGAGATCATTGCGATGCGAGACACTTTAACGTTCTAAGCTTAACATTTCTATAGAACAAATAAATGACTGTATCTCCATCAGTCTTCATGTCGTTTTTGAGCTTAAGTTCTCTTGGTTCGAAGGCAAAATACAGCTTCGTCTAAAATAATATCTATGACAAACATGGTAAAAAATGGTTTGTGAGTATTCTCGCTGGGGCTGAGAAAGTGACACGGATTCAGTACAATCGGGTAGGTGACACAGCGAACATGGACCTTCACAACGACGTCATTTGCAGTCCTCTTTGGGTTCATGAAACCCAGCGAAGTGCTAAGCTGTTTCCGTGTTACTTGGATACCGTAAGCAGCTACGGATGCCACTTTAAGCGTGAATAATGTCACGGTCGTCCAAACGGACAACTGTCTTGGCTTTCTGATACCAGCTGCCGCGATAAGCGCTTCTCTACAACGCTCAGTTGCATGTTGTGAAAAGGTTATACATCGAGACGAGAAAATTACCCTGAGATAGCAAAAAGTTTCTACGAACTGCACTTGCTCACCACGAAAACGCAGTTTATCTGCACGGGCTTGTTGCCCGCCACGCCTAAACTTTACAGCCTTGATTTTTGACACGTTTACTATGAGGCCATTCTGCGAGAAGTATTCGTCAGAAGTGCGCTGAGTAGAGTAAGCATTCGTGGTCCCACTCCAGCCTGTCCCAACTTCTTCAAGACAATAATAGGCAGATTTTAAGTCAATAAAAACCACACAAACAAAGGAAGTATTTCCGGTTAAATGAGATTGTGATCTGCTCAAGAAGTACTTCGCCGGCTGAGACAGTGGAACGCTCGGTCCTGAAGCCATGCTGCTCATCTGGAGGAAACCCCACGCGGAAAGAATTTGATTTTAGCATAGTGCCTAACTGTGGGCGGGCGCAGGTGCTGCAGGCTTGACGAGAACGTCAGTAAACAGCAGATAAGAAGGACACGGTTAAAGCAAGCATGCTGCAAACAAGCAACTGCAGTCGGGCAAGCCAGCTAGTAAGCCCTTTGGGTCCGACGGCACGTTGGGGAAGGATTAGGCCGTCCAGGTCGCAGAACAGTCGATAAGCAACCACCGCTACATCACGTTCACGTTGACCTTCTGGGCCCCCTACTTGTTCAATACTTCGCCGCACTTCAATAAGATACTTCTACAAGAAGACTTTCGTTGCCACGTTCACGGCACGAATGGGACCAGCGCAAATCAGGCGTCGACGCGGTGGAACTACCCACCATTTTATAAACAGCCTGTCGGGCGGTTCTCCTCGGGCCCTCCAACCGTCGCCCCCCGTCGTTGACGACACCCAGGAAGCAAAGTTGAACTCAACAGGACTATGATGCAAGCCAGGTCATAGATTGCAGGACGACGCCGGTGAGGAGATGATGATTTTACCCTTCTTCTAGCCCAGCGACGGGCGGTTTGATTGTTGAGAAACTAAAGGGACCGCCGGCAAGTACTAAAACCTGTCATCGCTTAAGCATTGGTGGCAGCGTGGCAAACGCTGATCAAGAAGCTACGCTTTGAAACCCGCCTTACCGGGTGGTCACGGGTAAGATTCGCCGACCCCCTCTCCCCACGTCTTCATCCCCCAATATGACCCTGGAGCACTTTTGATTGCTTTCCCTAGCCAGTCCTCGCACCCGCTACAGACATTCTTTACCCTCGCGCGATGCAAGCATGTGCACGTCGCGCTCATTCCAAACCCGGGTTTTATTTCCTAAAGTCCAATTTGCCTACTAAACGCAGCAGGTAACCGGTTTGATAATGCATAACAGAGCGCCTAAATGCAGAGATGGAAGACCTTCTGTGGGATAATCAGGCTTGCCTCTGACGGGGCCGATCAACGATGGACGCCCTTTCAAGAAACTCTGCGAAGGGCAGGTCAGGAGATTGTGAAGTCTCTCAAAACCCAAGCGGTTTTTTAACTTCATCCATCTCCATCTGGGGAACACTGTTAATAATTTATTTTTATTTGGGCGCAAGGCAGCTCATGATAGGCAATATACGCTACAACAGAGTTCTTTGGCTGGGGCTTTCATAAAGCGTGGAGACCCTCCTAGCGAGGGTTTGCCGCGAAATAGACTGGAAGCTATTGCCAACGAAGCGCTGGCCGACATACAGACGTGGATGACCGCACAAATTGCGCCACAGAAGACGGACTGGAAGATGACACGAGGGGTCAACCTGACGCTCGCAAGTTACTCTGTCCCAGTCAAGAGTACTGCCAGGTAATTAATTGTCATCAGGTAATTAGAGACCGTTCTAACGGGTGCCTCGCATATTAAGTATATCGCCGCAAAGATTAACAAAGTCGCTGAAAACCTAGCCTAGATTTTCTCTCGGGAGGGAGGGCCATCCTATGAGTCTCGCCTGTTAGCGACGATGCACGCGGCGCCGGTGTGGGCCAATCTAGTCGTAGGCACCGCCCGCAACGAACTCTTTGGGTCTGCCAGGCGTACCGCACGATGAGCACAGAGGTGACCCTAATCCTGGCTTGCCATTTCTTCTGAGATTTCCTGGCTTGGAGAAGAAGGGAGCACAGCATGGATGGTGCGACGGACATAAGAGCCCGGGCCTTGGGGGGGTGTGGAGGATATCGGTTTTAGTGGGTGCGAGTCCCACACTAGCTGCTGCTAGCTGCCAGTAGCGCTTGTGCATTATGCATTTCTAAGACCTTCCAAAAAAAAGGAGCCCGAGAGAGAACGTCTGACGCATGGGCTTACGAATCGGCTAAGCCAGCCTCAAAGGTGCCCCGGGCGGGTTAGACGCGATAGCTTGCACCGGATCTTTGATATTGGTATAACGGGCCGGGCGCCACTCACGTATTTTTTCGTGAAGTAGGACCAATTCCAAACATACACGGTTTGGATTGAGATGTCACTGGTGGATACGTGCACTTTGCACAACCGGGCACTTGAACGATGTCGGCCATACCTCGTTCTGCTCCGTTTGGGCCTGGGTCCTCAGGAAATCGACGTATTGTGGCGCAGAAGAGTCGACATAGTATATAAGTGGTCATACGATAGAGAATGCCGCCGCATGGGCTGTAGGCGTCTACCTTTTAAACGCTATTATGCTCGAGAAGACGCCGCTGGAGGTCGCTCACCGAGGGCGCCACGGGGGCACGCAGGTGCCGTCAGGTGGTCGAGATAAGGGTTCTCTAAAAGGGTTCTCTAAAAGGGCTATGATAATCTAGCCCTCTGTAGAACGGCTCGGCGCATCCCCTCGGGTTTGCGAGACGTGGCCAGGGGAAACCTCCCTATCATTAAAAGACGAATCTACAATGATCTCGGTCGCGTTTTCTAGCAAACTCATTGGTCTTGTTTTACAAAGAACCTATGGTTTTGATTACAATTCAGAGAAAAATCCGCCAGACAGGCTACACTAATCACAGAATCGCATCTGTATAAAAATTGCATAATTTTCGGGACATTCGTATATATATATATATATATATATATATATATGATGAAATGCTTAACCTTATCTGAGATATTTTAGCCAGTCAATGTATCACAATTTAAAAACGGAACTCACGCAATTGCCAAGGTAGCCTTTCAAACAATTGACGTGCCACAGAGTGATACAGCTACCCCATGTTTAGTTATACTGTACGCGGCTGGCCTCAGAAAATGCCTCCTAGATGTAAACCTTCCCACGAGTTTCACGCGGGCTTCTTAGTTTTTATGGGAAAATCGAGACACCTCCAATTTTACTTGAATGAGACTGCACGATGGTGTTACGAACTTAAGTTGAACATGAGCGTGTCAAAAACAAAGTGATGCGTTTTGACATATGCTCAAGGTAAATATAACATATAGATAGGATGATGACAAGGTAAATATAACATAAAGATAGGAAAGATAAGGGATGCATTAGAATTGGTCACCAACTTTAGATACTTGGGAGTAACACCAACACCCAAACTGTGTTTTGCTAGGCATATTGAAGAAATGAGAGTGAAGGCGGTTTCCTTAACCATGGTGTTGAAGGATCTCCGACAAGCTGACCTTAGGACTGAACTTAGTACATTTAAGCTCAAAATCCTTTCTACAGTAACATATTGCCTCAGAGCCACAACCTCCATGTTAACATTAGATAACCTCAAGATTCTGGACAAAATTAAAACCGTGTTCCTTAAAACAGCAACTGGTTTATCAAAAACTGCCTCAGCTACGCTAGTGTTGCAAATATGCAATGCGCCCACATTAATAGAAGATCTAGAACACCGTAATTACTAGTTTGATCACGACACTCTCGAAGCAACAAACAACAGAGAGAAAAGCAGAACTGGAACTTTGTAATTCAAAATTTTACAGACGCGCCCGCTTTTCTTAGCAACAGATGAAAATAATCTCTGCAAAATAACCTACCACGGACACCACCAATACTTCTGTCTAAAGAGAAAACGTTTACAAATCGACGAATGTGTTTGTAAATATTGTGGTGAAATTGACATCGATCGATATCACGCAATTAAATGTTTAGAACTGAACACCAGCTCATTAACAAGTGCTGTAATTGACGTACTTAAGGGAAATAACCCGTAAAGATTGTTATATATTTTAGCTGCTTAGCTAATCCATTGTGGTACGTGTAACATATACATAATATTTTATACGGAAAATAAACTTGAAACTGAAAAATTTTAATATACATATATATATATATATATATATATATATATATATTTATATATATATGCTTGGTTATTACAATTGAGATATATGAACGTTTAAGCCAGATTCATCGTTCTCTGCTCGCTTTCTGTGAATTCAGGGTGCCTATGATAAGCGCAACGTTCCCCCAACAAACGGCCAAAGACACCATCTGTCTCAAAAATATGACCTCGCGTCGATCGCCCGTGACATCGTGTATACTTTTTCCGATATCGGTTAGGATATTTTGCTGTACCTATGTTGATGGGGCGGAGTGTCGCTAATGTTAGAGATACAAAGTGGTGGCTCCTTGATAGCTCGAGATACTTTTTCCGAATCCGCGCCTTCTTCTTACGTAAAGGTTCTTTTTACTATTGCAATGTCTTTTGAGTCTGCCGGGACACTTTCAGCATAATTAGTGTTGGCGGTCAAAGCCAACAGGTTGGCCGCACTTCAGACACGGGCGTCTATCCTAGTTGCTGACACCATGAGGAAGGAGTTGGTGTTCAGCATGGTGCCAAGCTGATGGAAGGGCAGCGCCAAGAGCCAGCGCTCGCTGAAGGGTTGCTGAGCCTCTACTAGAAAGACGGCACGTTTTCTTGTTAATATGAGACTATTTATATTTCTTCTTGTGGATGTCTTATTTGTTAGCGTCAATAAAGAGTTAGTTTACTGCTGTCTAAAAGGACCGGGATGTTCCGGCCCCGATAGTGGTATCTGCCAACATAGTTGTCTTTTTAGTTCGATTTTGGCATCTACGTCAGTGGATGATTCCGCGAAGTAGGCAAATGGGTTTAGGGATGCAGCTAGTTTCGTGACCTCTTCTATTCCAAGACCACTATTTCTAATGGAGAGGCTAAGTCTCTTCCACAAGTTCCCTTTTGAGTGTAGTATTTTGCTTAAGATGTCTTTGATAGTCCCGCCGTCGGCTAAAATACCTTTTAAAAACGTTTTATTATTATTATTATTATTGTTATTACGATTATTTCTAGTAGTACTAGGGTAGCAGTGCTATATGTATTATCGTTGTTCGTAATAGTAGCGCGTCGAGCCAAAACGGGAGCCGTGCATCGCATCTCGGGCACATGAATCGAACCCATTGACATTGGACACTTGACTTACTCGCGTGCGATTACCCTGATCGGGAAGTTCGCCAGCTGCAAAACACCCAACGAGGCTCTAATGGCGGCAGTCATTAGCTTTGCGCCTTCGATTGCTCCCTTAGTTTGAACAGGCTGATTTGCGTGACTGATGTTGCCCTTGAAGGTAAAGTGCCCCTAATCACGGTCTACGCCTTTTTCTCACTCTGTTTCTCGTTCACTAGCTCTTCAGCGCGCCTTCTTGTTTCCGACTCTCCGTGGCACACACACACATAGTGCCCTCAAGCACTCAAGCAGACGTCTCCGACGACCAAAATGTGCAACATGCGAGCACGAGTTTATTTGGAGAATAGCTAGCATACATTTCCTATATATTAACATATACGCATATATGCATATTTGCATATACCTATACGGCGAGGTCAATCAAGGCGCTTGTTACCGATGGTCTATGTCGATACCGATAGTCGATATATATATATATATATATATATATATATATATATATGTATGTATATATATAGATATTGATGGTCGATACATATATATATATATATATATATATATATATATATATACCGATGGTCGATATATATATATATATATGAAGAAAATATTGATCATAATGTACAGTGTAAATATTTCCTTTTATGCTCAGACAACCGCAATTAAATCTTAAACGAACAGCATATACGAGGTGTGTTCAAAAAGTATCGCGATATATATTCATTTATTCATGAATATCTATTTTGTCCCCTTCAAAGTAATCCCCATGAGATATTATACACTTGTGCCAACGGTTTTTCCAATCTTCGAAGCACTTCAAAAAAACATTTTTTTTTAATCTTGTTCAGCTCCTCCTTCGATGCCGTCTTTATCTCGTCAAGCGTAGCGTAACGTCGTCCTTTCATGGGCCTCTTCAGTTTAGGGAACAGGAAAAGTCACAGGGGGCCAGATCTGGGGAATACGGTGGCTGCGGCATCATTAGTGTGTTGTTTTTGGCCAAAAACTCGTGCACAAGCAACGATGTGTGAGCAGGGGCGTTATCGTGGTGCAAAAGCCAATTTTTGTTCTTCCACAAATCCGGGCGTTTCTGGCGGATTGCTTCGCGCAAATAGCGCATAACTTGCAGGTAATATTCCTTATTGACCGTTCTACCCTGTGGCAAGAACTCATGATGCACCACGCCCCTGCAATCGAAGAAAACTGTCAGCAAAACTTTCACATTCGACCGAACTTGGCGCGCTTTTTTCGGTCTTGGTCCGTGCGGCAGCTTCCATTGAGATGATTGAGCTTTGGTTTCCACGTCATAACCATAAACCCACGATTCGTCACCAGTTATGACCCTCTGGAGCAAATTTGGGTCGTCGCGGACAGAGTCCAACATCTCATTAGCAATGTTCATGCGATGCTGTTTTTGGTCGCAATTGAGCAATTTTGGTACGAATTTCGCGGCGACCCGTCTCATGCCCAAATCATTGATAAAAATCGAATGGCACGAGCCAATCGATATGTTTAGGTCCTCAGCAACTTCTCTAACGGTGATTCGACGATTGCCCAATACCATTTTCTCCACTTCATTAATTTTTTCGTCTGTTGTTGAAGTGCTCGGGCGTCCGGCACGCTCTTCGTCGTTCACATCTTCTCGGCCTTCTGAGAACATTTTGTACCACCGATAAACGTTGCTTCGGTCCAAGGTAGCTTCTCCGTATGCCACAGTCAACATTCGGAATGCATCCGCGCACTTAATTTCGTTTTTCACACAAAATTTGATACAGGTTCTTTGATCCATTTTTTTGAATAGGTAAAAATCGAAGACGATCCAAAACACGTGCAAGCAAAGCAGCTGTTAACAATTAAGTGAACATTCAAAATGGCCGAGCTTGTCGGCATAAGTGAGAGACATGAGTACCAACATAACGCCACAAAAAATCGAAATTCGAATATACGTAACCCGCGAAAATTCAAAAGTCGCGATACTTTTTGAACACACCTCGTATATACAAAGTTTTCCAGAAAGATTTGAACAGCGATATAGGAAAGTGTAAAGCTTGTTACAGTAACTATTTTTTCAAGAGAACATGGTCTCTGAGAAGTCTTGTTTCGGTGTGAAAGTGATATTACTAAAGTCCGTGACACTGGTAATACGCAACTGTGAGACAACCAGTCCTCCTATACTGAAACTAAGCACATCGTCGTATTTGCGAGAACATTTTGCATCCTCCTTAAAGAACTTATAACGCCGACCAGAAGATACGACATGGTCGTTTAGAAGAGAATTCGCAAAAAATAGAGTTCTTCATTAGCGTTCACGCCCAATACCTCTAATAAAATCATAACCATACGACCATATTCACAACGCTCAAAACTGACACAAGTATTGCAAATGCGCATTTCATGACGATCATTTTGGAGTCAATGTTGGTATATGGCAACGCGAGCTGTGGTTGCAGAGTAATTCAGATTTTTTAGCGGGCATGTCGAGAATGAGTGCATGCATAATTGACCTTGAGTTATTTATAAGATGGAGTAGGTCATTTATGCATGCACTCAATGTACCAAAATGCCCATCATGAAATGTGGATTTGCCTGGAAATGTGTTAGTTTTAAGCGCTGTGAAGAGCCGTAGCGTCATGATTTTGAAATATTGGACGTGCAATTTTCTGCCAGTTCTTTCATGCGTTGACTGGTTCTCTCGCAAACGTAGATTTTACGCCACTATGGAGACCACAGGAGAAAAGAAGGCAGAATAACTACTTTTATAAATTAAATGTTCTCTCTCCTTAACAAAACGTTTCCGCCCCCTCCTTCTATTGGCAAAATTATTTTCTTGCCGAATTCTAGCAACCCTTAAAATAGGTACATTTTGTTATGAATGACCCTATATATATATCAACGGAGCAGATTGGAACGGATAACACGTGGCTCTGGCACTACGGGTCCGCCGCACTATATATATATATATATATGTACATAGAGTCGTTAGTTTTCAGTGCGTTAGGTGACACATTGTGATAACAGACAACATGGACAAATAAATTTGCCGGCGGGCTATGTCGTACCAATATATATATATATATATATACAGCTTCAAAGCGATGCTTCTTGATATTTGCAAATTCAGATGAAAGTTTAAAAATTAAGTACATGTATGTGATGTACATTTGCGTAGTGACTCAATGCATAGTATCGCAAATGTACACCAGACACACACAATATATATATGTATATATATATATATATATATATATATATATATATATATATATATAGAGGGAGAGAGAGATGAACAATACCTAAATCAGAAGAAAGCATCTGTGCGACATACGATGTACTCTCTTAAAACGCCGTCGTGCTCACACAACTGCTGCTGCAGCGACTGAGAATGTGTTCCATATACAAAACGACAATATGAATGTTGAGAGATTTGCTCATAAAAAGTATGCGGAGTTTCTCGGCTTTCTGCATCGCGTTGCACGTATAGACTGCTAAAAAGCACTTTTGGATAGCCTAATATACTTGACTACAAGCAAAATCTAGACGTTTGCCAGTCGGAACAAGAAAGTCGTTGCCAAGCGAACAAAATAAAACATTCGGAGTATTCGGCGAAGTATTTCTTGGGTTATTGGCATGGACTAGTTTGCCGCGATACACGCTGTGCACACCGTGTAGATGACATTTTAGCATTGCATGTTGGTCGGCACTTGTTCTTTATTTATTTTTGATGTAGTATATATATATATATACTAGTATTCGTGGCGGCAATAAACCTTTAAGTATATTCTAGCCCGTTGTCTTGAATAGCAGCCTTACCGAACAAGATCGTTCCTGGATTGCTTGCTGTGCGGCAGCATTTGCGCTACTATGTTTGAGGAATAGAACGCACTATCTAGCACGCGCACTAGCGTATGAGAGCGAGTGCACGTTCGGGGGTCAGGACGTTTGCACAAGGTCTCGTGCGCTTCCACCCTTTTTTCCCACTGCATCTGCGTCGTCGTTATCGCAAGGTCGTCCAAGGTTGTTTAGATCGATTATTGTACGAAAAACGACAGATACACCGATCTGAGTAAATCCAACTGTCGCCTGCCCAACGTTGCGAGAAGAGGACTGATCCTCACGTTTCTTCGCGTGGTTTTGTCGTCGGCGCTTTCGTGCGCTAATACAAACCGCTAGCAGCAGACAATGGTAATCGATTTCTCTGGATAAAACCGACTACCTGACTACCTTGATGACGATGTGTTCCTTTCAAAAGATATAGCTGCTCACTGATAAAAATGACCAATTAATTGCATCATGTTGGATACTGGGTGCAGAATAGCCGCCGCGTGCAGAATTTTGCAAATTCGCTAGCGACAAGAATTGATCTCTTTTCAAACAGCTATATATGGATGTACTGTCTCTTTTGTCATCGTTATATATATATATATATATATATATATATATATATATATATATATGCAAACCAACTGGAAACACCATCTAAATGTGTCGTCGGAATTTGCAGCATAAATGAAGGACATGAAAAAGATAGTATATCATATATCGTTTAACTGATTATAGTTTGTCAACCAGAAGGTAACATAGATACAATTGCGTTTTGTGTTTCAGGTAGGCACGTGTGTTGATTTCGGCTATAACGAGTATAAATTGAAGCAGACATCGACACGAGGCACCCTCAGTGTTTGCTGGCATCTTCGACAGGGCCCAAAACGTCTATGTAAGGCTAAGAGATTTGCCAGGAGATCGTCGTATTAACTTGCGCTAACACTAATGGACTTATACATGATGACATAGCTCGTATCGAAAGCTCACCTAAACCGTTTTGAAGGCCAATATTACAAGAAGAGGGAATGAGAGTGGAAACTGTGGTAGGATCGAAGATCAAATACTATCCATCAGGAATCCAGAATACTGTTTTCGAACTGTTTGAAATAGTCGGGGTGTCAGTATCAGTAGAGTCAGTATCAGCGGCGAGACGTTGACAGCCTCAGACGTTGATGGTTTTGCCAAGTACAATAATAAGAGAAACGGTGGGAAAACTACAATAGCACTCCAGTTAGAGGCACGCGAAAGCTCAAGCCTGTGTGAGTACCAATGGGGCACAAGCGATCGGCCAGAGCGGAACAGCGACCGCTATCGACAGACGCGATTCGAAACCTAGAAGCTCTCTGTCATAGGGAACTCGAGAACAAGTTGAACAAAGGGGAAAAAGAGGAAAATAAGATATCTGACTCCGCTAGCGACAAAACGTTATAGTCAGAGCTATGGGGAAATAAGTGCACTTTCTGCCTAAATTAATTTATCTAATTGCGCTGCTGCTACTGCAGCCGCTGCCTAACGTTACATCAAATAATGATCTAACAATCCGGACCTTCGTAACCCTCATAAAATTGAGCTGCACAAAAATACGAGATTGCCTCCTGTCGCGACCTAAGGCGATAGCTTAGTGAAGAGAGAGGATGAAAGCTGAGTTTTGCTGGCTGAAAAACTAATTCACATGCGAGTAATATGGGAATGCAAATAGAAACTTTGCCATAACCAGAATATAATAATATAACATTAATATAGATAGGCGATATTTGCAAGAAGTCATGTGTCGTAGACAAAATTCCTGTAATGTGCGAATTGTGGCGCTTTTGTAAATATATATATATATAAGTTGAAGAAGTGCCAGAAAGTCAGAAACCCGTGCAGGTTTTACCCACCGATCTTCGAGACTCTTGGCGGATCGAGCCCATGCACTCGCGGTTTGCTGCAGAATGTCAGGAAGCGGGTGACCCTAGTCAGCGAAGATAAGAGAGCGGGCGGTTTTCTCGGATGTGCCTGTTGCACATCTAGCACCAGACATAAGATGTGCAACGGGGCGATACAATCTCGATACGGGGAACCCTTTATTCCTGGTTGGCTGGTTCCTACGATGGACCCCGTAACGATACACACGTTCGATAGGGCCCAAATGTTATATTCCATCAATGAAGGCGAATGCCTTATATATATATATATATATATATATATATATATATATATATTTATATATACATATGTATATATATGCAGTCATCTGCCGGGATGTGGCCGACTCAATTGTTGTTGATCCAATTCTCTTTGAGCAATGCTCATTCAAAATAGACAATACTGATATTCAGCGGCCGTACTGTCATGGGGGAATGTGGGGAAGCTTCAAAACCGACCATTCTAGGTATTCGCAATTTAAATTAAAGTTACTAATTTTAAAAGCATTGTATATTTAAACTAGTAATTTATATTTACCATTCACATATCAAAATAATACCCGCGCAATTTACTGATATGCATGCGTCCGCAAGATAAGACATTCTAACGGAGAAGAGAGCCGTTTGTCAGCTTCTCCTTGTGCATCTCGCGGTGGTTCGGTGTTAGATCTGTAGATCGTGCGTTGAGGATTAGATCGTAAGTTTCAACAAATAAACGGCTGTGAAACAAGTAGTTACGTTGACTTGTCTAAAGAGGGAAGATTAAATTTTGTCTTCCTGATATATTGAGGGATTTGTATCCCGAAACTCTGTTAAGTAATCAGCATATAACTCGTGCACGTAAAAAAAATAAATTACGTTAAATTAGTTATAAGCGCAAGATCGAAAGCCGGCTAGCCCACTAAGGCTGAAACTGGGCAAGTATAAAAATTATGCACTGTGCAGCCATTAGCACAAACTTTGCATACTTTCTGCTTCGGCACATGGAAATTCTGGCGTCTACAGAGCGGCATATTGCGTGACCAGATGACGCTTGTATAAAGAATTATTTTAGGACTGAGACCCCATCGCTTGCATATTGTATAAATTGCTGGTAATTGTCGCATCTTCTCGGAGAAGTGCCTCCTGATATCGTAAAGAGCGGGAGTGAGAAACAGGACGCTGCACTGATTTCTCCATATATAGTAGCGTGCCCGAGCCTGCGTGGACCAGACGGTTATGCATTTCGGGGTAACCAGGAATCTTTTTAAGAAGATTGCCTTCACCTTATTGTGCAGATGTCCAATTGTCAGATCGTGCCAAATTAGAGTAATGCCATGTAAAGCGACTGAGGTCACCTTGATGTATAGCATATACCAGGGACAAGTTTCAGGAATTTGGGATTTGGGACGTTTTGCAAGGTACTCGTAGGTGGTAGAGACAAGCGTAGCGCAATCTCCTTTTCCCAGCGACTGGACAATGTGGAAGTGTCGGGGATGTTATATGGGACTGATGAACTGGCGGTAAAAATGACCTCGAAGTGACTGAGTAGCTTATCTGCAGATGCAGGAAAAGAGAATAGAAACTATAAAGATATAGGTTGCTATGTGCAGGCTTGCATATATATATATATATATATATATTTATATTAGCCACCAGACCTTTTTCTTGCTAATTATTTTGTTTAGAAACGCCGTTCATGAGCTCTACACAGACTTCAAATAATTGGAGATATCTTTTGGATCAGTTATTTAGAACAGTCTTGACCGGTGTTTTATGAGTATGAACACTGGCGGCGTGGTTCGTCTTAAAAATGTTGAGTTTCCCGCAAATTAATGCCCATCGGGAACTGTCTGAATTGAAGGCGGTACCAGAACGCCCTGGATTGCCTCAGAGAGTGACTATAGGCGAAAGTCTACATATAGTAGCGTGCCCGAGCCCGAGGGTATGATTATGTCAACGAGACCAAAGCTTAACCTTTTCAGTGATGCTTTAAAGGATAGAGTTGATCGAAGAAGTTGACACAGAGCAGATCCAACATCAATAACCTTTCGATTATTTTTCGTTACTTCAAGGGTATCACTTTTTACGAATTTTATTTGCCAGGCCTTACGGTTAAGAAGGAATACTACCGCTAAAATTTAAGAACATTGCGCTAGAGCGTCCGACGCAAGAGGCCTGAACTCTGGGCGAAAAACTTTGGATCTTTCAATATCGTAACGCACATCGTTGCTGATTTTGGATAATTTTATGAAAATTTGAACTTCTATATTTCCGCAACCTTTCGATATACCGGAAGTGGCTGCGTGCAGCTTTTTCCTGCCTCTACGGATTAAAAAATGGAAGGTGTCCTCGTCAAAAACGCTTGAAATTACGCTTATAAAAGAGCCGCCAACACCTGCGTATTGAAATGATCACCAGGAGATACCGAGGTTCTTTGTCGAAGGCCTTGACGTGGTTTGTTTACAAAGACTGTCTGCAAATAAGTGACTTCAAACTGTGGCTGTATATATCTACATATTTAGATAGACAGATACACATATATATATGTAGTCTCCATGTAGAATTATGTAGAATCGTCCCTAGTATGCGATCTGCGCCCTGCTAAATGTCTTAAAGCAGTTGGACGTTAATTTTGGTGTGCAGGTCATAACAAAACTTTGACACAAGCTCTCGTACAATAACCTGACATGACTCTATAAATCCTACTGGGAGGCAGAAGAACAAAATGGAACACGGCACAAAGTAGACGCAGAAGCCTTTCTTTATATTCGCGGAAGGGAAGGACACATTGCAATAAACTTTTTTTGTTTTTTTCGGGCTGACTCTCAACCTGAAAGATCTACATGGTCAACATGAGACACTATGTATGGAACATACGACGATCACCAAAAGACGATCGTAGAAGGACACTTTGAAGTGGCTCACACTTTTTCGGGAAGCAGCTCCTCATCAGGAAAAGGAAAGATCCTTCTAGAACAGGCGTCCCGATTAGACTTACAGGTCAAGAATACTCCTGGGCACATCTTTAATATTTAGAGTCACGGATTAAGGTTAGGGACGCAACAGAAAAATAACGCATCCAACAACCGACTGAAGGATATACGACAAGCAAGGAACCCCCTTTGACCGCCTTTACGTAATCTTCTTTGTTACTTGTACTTCGTCCCTGCCGTTTCTCTCCACAAAACGGCAACATATTCCCAGATCAAATCATAACTGCCTAAAAAATTGTTTAAAAAGTTCGTTTCATTGTATACCCGCTAGTGGAAATCTCGGCCCAACTAGATTCTGCCAAGTATCGAGCTCCCGTTCAGATCCTAAAATAGCCAATCGCCCTCCTTGCTACTGGTGAAATAAAACCTGCCACGCCGTGCAACGAGTATGCACGCGTCGCAGAGCAAGGCCAAGGCACCAGTCAGAATATTCCGATCTATGTGAGGAGTACAGAAAGGTATATAGGGCAATCACATAAGGCAAATTATACCGCTGGAACCCATTCGGTGGGGAGGTCAAAACAAACGGCAAGGCAAAGGGTACAAGACTGTGCGTAATAAAATGCGTGATAAACAGTCGTCACTACCAGCAGAAGTAGTCCGATTGACCCTATCTGCACTCCTTTAGCAAAGACCCAGGCGCAGCTGGTGTTCTTTAGAGAGAATGTACCTTCGAGCCAATCTCAATCCAAAAGTGCTCGTAGTACGAATACTCTTACAGAACCATTCAAATGTACAGCAACGCATGATGCATATAATGCTTGCAAATTGAGACTATTCTAAGCATTGAAACATATCTGACCCTTTCACTAAAAGCCGGTAAACCGCAGAGACATCTCGATATAACGTTTTTTGTTTGTTCGGTTTTCGAAGATTTTTGGAAATACGTGATGCATGTCATGAGCGGCTAACGTGACAAGTGCGGGATTTACAAACCCACTAAACCCAATTTTTCCTACACCCGCTGGCTCGATATAGCTTTGGCATTGCTTATAACTAAGGAAAAGGCATATCGTTATAGTATCGTTTTATGTCTATTAAAGCAGCTGCAAGTATGCTTTCCGGCCTATTTAAAGCAGCTGAGCACATTATCAACGGACGATTGGTAGCAGAGCTAGGATGAATAAAGAGGCTGTCGAAAACTGGTAGGGTTTTCGCATGGGATCAGCAAAGTGCTAAACATAGCTGAAGCACCGAGAGATACGCCGAGAGCATTACCTGGTCATCTTCTTAGATGTCAAAACATCCATCCTCTTAGATATTTTACAGGCTTTATTATGACGCCATCAGCGAAACGCTTATTACACAGGCGTATTCCCCTACTAACAACATGACCTAGCGTGGTACCTTAAGAGCCAAACCTGCGGCGTGGTCTATCCAGCCACAGCTCATATGCTCGTGTTTAGCTCATACGCTGATGCGTTCCCCAATAGGTCTACACTGGGAACAATCCTACATAATATAAACAACGATGGAGGATACTGCAACATCTCCCAGGAATCTATTACGTGGCCTAGGCACACGAATTGGCACTGATCGTGGCCGCCCATGACGAGGATTTACTCGATGGAACAACCCGCGTTCCCCTAGGGGTCTGTCCTGGGACCAATACTATGGTATATAACTTCAAGGACTTATACTTCAACATCGCCCCGAGTATTTATCACACGGCTTTTAAACGAATCGGCACAGATCGTTACCGCCTCCCTGACATGAACATACTCGATGGAGCGGCCAACGAAGTCTTGGCCGTGGATCCGTGGATACCTTCATACGCTAAGTCTCGAATCAATTTTACAAAAACTGAAGCATTTCTAACGGCCTACACTGCCCTCAACTAGTCTAAGTCTAAGCATGAAAGGACAAATAATAACACCCACAACCATGGTTAAGAACCTGGGAGCAATCCTGGATGAGGCTCCCCCATCATATGCGTCATGCAACAAAATCACCTAGTATTAGTAGTCGCTAGCACCATGCTATAAACCGCACGCCCTATGCGAGCGAGCGCATGATCAGGACTACAATATTTTTTTTAAGACACAATGGTCTATGACAGTCAGTGTCGCACCACAGCCATACAAGTCACCTCTAGACATATTCCCTCTTAAACAACTAGCTTAAGATGCCTCTCAATCATGCGAGGGACAGATGACCTCTAATCAACAGAACAGGCAAGTAGAAACAGCAATGGGAAGCAATCTAGCCGGGTCACTCCGAATACTGGACGAAATTATGGCTCCCTAATTTCAAAAATAGTACAGCCTTAAAGACGTATATCTCCTCCACCATCTCGCGCAATTGTTAACGGACTACGGTAGCAGCTTTTGGCAATGCCTGTACCGCATTGGCAAAGATGACCCTGGCTGATCATTAAAAAAAAATATTACATGAGTTTCCAGCGTTACCGTATTGAGTCCCGCATGACCAAAATTATAATAGATTACTGCGCAGGTATGTAAGAGCATATTTCAATGCATATGAATACATACCATAATTAATAGTTAGTCTTGATGTTAGTAAACAGATATTGGCCGCGAAACAATGCCTCTGTTCCCTAAGTCAACGCGTGTAGAATTTGTCGAATTGCTTTGAGTTGAACATGTCATGACGTATTCAAGCGCACAGTAATTGAAGCATACGTCAATATTTCTCTCATTGTCCTGTGCGTGCATAAATATCAGTACACGTGTATTATTGATGTAAGATTCATTCGATTGATTTTGTTTGCCTCTGTTAGTTCTCTTCCTTATTCAGTAGGCTACATTTATCTCGACGCATCATATGGGCGACAGTGAGCGTGCCAGCGCGTGCCAACACGAAACTCGGAGAATTCGTGGCTTCGCAACAATAATTTCTGAGGCTGCTGTAGCTTAATACAATATTACTACAGCTACCGCTAGTATGGTCTAGGGGTCTGTCACTCGAGAGCTGCCTGCAATAAGCATCAACTCAATACTGCAACGCGCATTTGCACCGCGGTAGAAGAAACGTCTTTTTTTTGGCGTTATAGGGATCATATATATATATATATATATATATATATATATATATAAAATATATTTACTTGTTTTTTAATATTTATCATTACTCAAACCCAAATTTGCAAATCGTAGGAAAATCACATTGAAACGGAGATGTATGTATCGCGCGTATACAAAGTTAAATGCTGATTCAAGACACACTTGGTGATATATTTTCGCAACGACAGGCGTTAGGATTGGTATTTGGCTGTTAACTTTCAAGAAGGCTCACAGACGAAAATCGGGTAGAACGCGGAGAACACAGAGAAACCCACATAAATAGATGGGACGGGGGGAAACGGTGTCGGATCCCGCCACGTGTTGCTGTGGCGAATTGGTGCGCGTGAAGCCAGTTCAGTGCATAGTGGACGTTTTTTCCCAATGTGGATTCGACGGTTAGACGACATGAACGACCGACGGTAGTTACTTACGACGACGACGACGACGACGACGAAGACAACGAGACCAAGAAGAGAACAATTGCAGCAACAGCCGCAGCAAGCTATCTAGCCGATATAAGCCCACACCTTGCCTTTGCAGAGAAGTAGTAATCATAATTATAGTCATACAACTATTACGAATACTACTGTTAACACGAGTAGTAATCTTCTGAAAGAAACTGCCATACTCGTTCGAGCGCTCCTCGCCCACTCGCCGGCCTGTACCACGTTTCTAAAAAGCCAGCCAGCCAGCCCCGGCCTGATACCTAAGTCATTATTTATTGGCTCAGATGCAGAAGGTTCATTCAGAGGGTGTTTCGGATATAGGTGTGGGTGTCGGTCCCGACTGAGTGCCATTGACAACAAATATCCCGTCCATTGAGGTACGTTTTGTTGGAGAGAGAGAGAAAGAGAGAGAGAGAGAAAGAACGCAACAGAAATATAGAGGGGAGAGAAGAGAGAAAAAAAACTGTATAGTCGTAACTATCGAGACTCGGTTATGAAATCCGTTGATCACCACTGCTATTCCACGACGATTCTAGTCGCTGCCGCCTCTGAGGTCGGTGCCGAAAACTAAATCCGCGGAAATTGCTGGTGCCCATAGAAGGGAGCAAACACCTTTTTTTACGCTCGGTTTTGTGTGCTCCATCAGTTTTCGGATTTCTATTTGCAAGTTGCCTCCCTCGCATTAAGTATATATATATATATATATATATATATATATATATTTATATATATATATAGACAGTCTCCAGGTACTAACATTATTGGCTTAATAGATAATAATCCTGTTATTGATATCTATTTACCTGGAATAATGATGTGCATGTTTGCGCATACGTATGTGTATATACGGTTACGTGTGTGAGTACGTGTGGCAAACACGTATTCATTTAGGCTCTGTCGTGAACTGACGCGCTCCGCGGCGAGCACCCTCAAGCAATCACAAAAGAAAACGTTGACAATCTACGTGAGACTGTACTCAACAATTGTCCTCTTACTATCAGGGAAGTATCTTATGGGTCAGTTGCAACAGTCTCAGATGACTGAAAGCGGACTTCGTTTGCAAATATTGAATTTCCAGCAAATGAACGCCCTCGGCAAATGTCCAAATTGAACCTTCAGCCGGTGGCAGAAAATCCTGGATTGCATCAAGGAAACAAAAAAATGAATACTACAGAGACATGTTAAGAAACCCGAACTCTGGGTAAACAACTTTTGGACTCTTCATCATGACAACGCACCGCGCACACATCGTTACTGATTTCGGATTATATTGGTAAAAAATTCAATCTTCTGGCTCCGTACGATGTTTTCCTGTCCCCACGGGTAAAAAAAATTAAAGGAACAACGTTTTGACTAGACTAAAGAGAATCTAAAGAAAACAGATGCAAGGAGCAACTCAACTCGATTCCAAAGGACGCATTTAGATTGTTTCGCAGAGTGAAAAATAAAGTGATACAAGCGCATTGCAGTGACGGGAGCCAATTTGATGGGAACAAAAACATTTAGGGATTCAATAAATAGTCTTTTTTTATCAATATATATCAGAACTTTACGATATACAGGTAGTTCAACAAGTTCATAGAATGAAAACCAAGAATTTTCCAAATCTTGTTTTTAATTTTTTCTTATTCGATATACTCCCCGAGAAGCTCAATACACTTTTCCCACCGAGATTTCAGAGCATTTATACCTCTTGAGTAGAATTCCGCGTCTTTAGACTGAAAATAGGCATTGACAGCAGCCTTAACCTCTTCATTGCTGGAAAAACGCTTTCCACCGAGACTATTCTTCAAATGTCCGAAGAGGAAATAATCAGAGGGGGCCAGGTCTGGAGAATAGGAAGGTTGTTCAATAAGTTCGAACCTCAGTTGGGCCAGTTTTGCCGTTGCTTGCCGCGACTTGTGTGCGGGAGCATTGTCCTGGTGAAACAGGACAACCTTCTTCTGCAAAGCGGACCGTTTCACGATGAGTTCTTGCTTCAGGCAGTCCAACAGTCTTGCATAATATTCTCCCGTGATCGTTTTACCGCTCTCAAGGTAGTCGACCAGAATTATTCCACGTTGGTCCCCAAAAACCGTAGCCATCATCTTTCCGGCCGATGCCGTTGTCCGCACCCTCTTCGGAGGTCCTTCACCAGGTGCACACTATTGACGAGATGCTTCTTGGGTCTTGGGAGTGTAGTGATGGACCCAGCTTTCATCGACGGTCACGAATCTGCGCCAAAAATCCGACGGATTTTTCGACATCTTGGCCAAATTTCGCTGTGAAGCGGAAACACGCGCGTCTTTTTGGCCTTGGTTGAGCAAATGCGGCACCCATTTTGCTCTGAGCTTTTTCATCTTCAAGTTTTCGTGCAGGATGCAATGCACTCTACCCAAACTGATCCCCAAGGCCTCCGATATCTCCCTAATGTTCATTCGCTTATCTGCGGCAAAGATTTTCCGCACTTTTTCTACGTTTTCCTCATCAGTTGCCGTTTTTGGGCGTTCTGAACGTAGTTCATCCTCGGTGCTCCTGCGACCTCTTTTTAACTCATTAATCCAGTTGGAAACAGTGGCACAACATGGCGCAGAGTCACCGTACACCTCGTCTAACTCAGTTTTCACTTGGGTCGCATTCCAACCTTTGAAATAAAAATGCTTGGTAACCACTCGAAACTCTTTTTTCTCCATTTTTCAAAATCACGCCGATACGTTGCACGGGAAAAGCGATCAAACGAAATCGCAACGGCCAATCACCATAATATTTTGACTGCTAGCATTCGAAAAGTTGCCGTTTCCAATAGCGGTGAAAGCGCGCCAAAATTCGAATTCTGAAACGCTCATTTTAAGAACTTGTTGAACTACCTGTATATATATGTATATGTGTGTGTGATTGGCGCTTCAACTCAGTGGCGACTCTCATAACACCCAATAAGAGCTGTCAGTATTAGTAGTAGTAGCAGTGGTAATAAGAATAGTGTTTAATACTGAAATAGATCAACAGCATAAAGGAGTCGCTTCATCAACGACAGCGACCGTGCGTTTCTTAGCTAGTGCGGGTGGTTCAAGTAACCCTTAACTAGAAAAGTTAGCCTGATCTTAACACGACAGCAAGTCGAACAGCTGATTTGCATGCATTTTGTTCAACAGTTCATTTGCATGCGTTTTGTACGAGCAGTCAACTGCGACTCGTGCTGTCACTACTAGTACAACTATTATAAAACTTTACAATACAAAGTTGCAAACGCCAGGGGATTATCCGGCCGACGGAGAGTCTAAACGAGGAGTGACACCGACTAATAGATAGACAAAGAGGGAGGGATAGGAGGAAAACATTGCGCTGTGTACACTTCTTCCTAAAACTTTCCAGTACAACTTCAACGGAGAATAGACAGAAAAAAGCCAACTCGCCAAGTTTCGTCCAAGTCAATGGCACACTATCTATATCAAGTGACTCGATAGGCTCTGGTCAGGCGCCAGGCTAGCCGTTTTCACACCAGCTTCTTATATGAATATATATATATAAATATATATATATATATATATTTTTTTTTCCCTTTCCTTCGCGTGCGCGCTGGTTCTCTCGTTCTATCTCTCACCCAGCCCCGCAGCCTTTGTCACTCCCATTCGACCTTTTGACCTTGCGATTTTTCGGCGGACTAATGCCACTCACCCGCCGCCGTCTCGGATCGCTTGCTCCGCAAATAGCTCGTCTTTCTTTTCGAGGTTCTTCGTCGTCGTCGTCGTTGTCGTTCGGATACTTATACGAGAGCGATCCGCAAGTAATTTGTTTCTGCTGGTATTCATTGTCCTTCTACCGACTTTATCCTTCTATGCCGCGGGTCGTGTATCTGTGAGTGTGCGGGTGTGTGTATATGTGTTCGGCTGCGTCTATGTATGATTCCTTGCGTGTAAGTGCGGTAGATTTTTTTGTTTGATTTTTCCTGCTCCTTGCGTGTTTGCCGGTATTTGTATGCACTATGTATGTCCCGATGTCTAGATGTCTGGATGGATGTTTATGTTGTTGTTGTCGTTGTTTTTGTTATTAGATAGTGTCAGTGCATGCATGTAGCTGAGGTGTCTATGTAGAGCAATATTTATATATATATATATATATATATATATATATATAACGCATGTACACTGACTGTGACGTTAGGGAACATGCATGCGTGCCGGGCTCACGTCAGGCCCACGAGGCCGGCGGTTTAGGCCGGCACAGGGACGGCTTTAGACCACCGTCCTTATGTGCGTCCGCGAGGCTGTGGCTTCCCGGCGTTGTAGACGTCTTTCTGTCTCTCTCTCTCTCTCTCTCTCTTCCATCTCTCGCTCTCTCTTGCTTTTTCTCTCAATCTTTTCCTTTCATTCTGTTTTAGCTTCGAGACGCTAGTGAGACAACCAGGCAAAACCAGATGCACAGGACGAAGAATATTACTGCTAGCATTCACTATTACTGCTACAACAACAACTACTACTACTACGACGACAACTACGACTCGATTTGCACTGGTCGTTTGCCTTCTTATTGTGTGCAGCTTGCAGCCTATCCACTAACTAGCGATCTGCAACGATACAGTGGTAGGAAAACGGCAAGAAAAACATCAGGAAAACTACAGAGAGGAAGGGAGAGAGAGGGGGGAGAGAGAGGGGGAGAGAGGGGGGAGAGAGTGAGATGGTTCGAAAGCGAACACAACAAATCTAATTAGTCTGGGTAATTGGAAACGATATCTTGCTAATCTGTTCGAACGAATAATGGACGCGCATTCGTGGACGTTCACTCACTGTGTCGTATGGCCGCCGACGATTCTGCTGCTCACTGACGCTCCGGCCCACGCCGCTTTCGCCGCGGCTACTATTGTCTCAGCAGCCATCAGCTAAGGTTGAGCTTGGGCTCCGCCGCCGCCGCCACTGGACTAGACGCTACCAGACGCACTCAGGTCTGGCAAGGCCACAACACTGCCAGCAGGCCAGCAACAGCAGCAGCAGTAGCCTAATATGCAAAGGCGCCCCGAGTACGGTATTGGTCCCCCCCCCTGCACGTGTGGTCTACGACTAGTAACGAATAGCTCTATAGATCACGGCCGAGATTTGTCCGAAATTGGTCGGTGTTTAGAAAACGTGAAAAAAACGATAGTATCCAAGTGTATCCAAGTATTCAAGGCCGGCTCGATGGTCGCCAGCTACTGGACGCCGACGAGATCAAATCTGTTTATTGTTGTAGTTGTTGTTGTCGTCATCATCGTCGTTGTTGTTGTTGTTGTTGTTGTTGTTGTTGCTGTCATTGTGGTTGCCGTCGTTATTGCGGTTGTTGTTGTTGCTGTTGTTGTTGTTGCTGCTGCTGTTTCGAAAATGATGATGGCAGCTCCTGTACTGACCTATCACGTTCCCCGCTCGTAGGCTAGGCCAACGGAGAAACAACAACAACAGCAGTAAGAACCAAAAAAAAGTACAACACTAACAACAACAATCTGACCACACTTTCACAAGCAAACTGCTCCAACAATCCAACAGATATCGTGCGGAACGTGGCAAAGGGTTGTAGAAGCCTAGGCGCACTCGAATTGTATACCACTGCATCGTACCGTAACAGTAGCAGGATCAATATTGCCAGCTGAGCCAGTAGCAGCAGCAGCAACAATAACAACAACAACAACAACAACAAAAGCAGCTGTTGTTGCTATTGTTTGCGTCTTCAGGGCGCTGTTGTGGTTTCTGCTTTTGACGTTTCCGCTGGCATCGGCGGTCCGGTATTGTTGTTGTTGTTGGTGCGGGTGTCTCAGTTATTACTGCTGCTATGATTATTATTAGCATTATTGTTGAGATTATTCACATTACTACTATTGTTGCTGCTGCTGTTGTTGCCGCCGCTATCATCTCGGTTGTCGTTATCGCTATTAGCGACAATATGTTTTTGTCGTTGCCGTTAATATTGTGCCTTTTACTGTTCTTACTTTATTATTGTGCTTGTTTATTGTTTTTGCTTTATAACTGTGCTTTTAATTGTTTTTGTTATTATTATCGCCGTTCCCTTGAAATATTAGCAGCAATCATATAATAAGAGCAAACGATTGTCAAACCATGTGCACATTGTTTATATATATATACACGTTTATAAATTTATATATATATATATATATATATATATATATATATATATATATATATACTCATATACATAAATATATACACACATATACATATATATTAGGAGGTATAAAAGTTGCCCTGAAAACGAGACAATGAAAAATTGACAATGCGAAGTCAGCAAATTCGACTCCCTTGCGTTCGAGATCGCTCTCATGTCTGTAGAGCAAATGCGAGGCTACCCTAGGGAATGCTGTAGAATGCTGTCCTGGCGATGAATGTGTCATACCAGCACCTCGCGTGTCGGTTCCACTGTAGGTGAGTTCAGCCGCTGTTCATGACGGTTTCGTAACAGAGCACTGAGCAATTTGTTATCACGTGATGATGCTAGCAGCAACCGCCTGTCTAAGGGAAGGTGTTCATCAGGAATTTCTTCAGAACTTTCCCCGAAGGGTGCGTTTCACACTTCTGTTTATCATGCCTGAACGTCTCGGTCCGAGGCTTCTCGAAGTGCCTTCACGTCAAAACCTGTACAGTCAGCTAGCTACTAGCTATGTAAGGCTAGAGCAGCTCACATTGGAACGGAGCGTGGTGCACGGATTCGGACCTAAACTATGGTGCAACCTGAAGCTAGTCTATTCGGATGAGTATAGCGAAACTATATATATATATATATATATGTCATGCCCCAAAGCTGAGCGTTTAGGTTGTTATTTATATTTTAACATGTTCATATATAATTATATTAAGATGTTCATATATAATTATATTAAGATGTTCATATATAATGATATTAAGATGTTCATATATAATTATATTAAGATGTTCATATATAATTATATTAAGATGTTCATATATAATGATATTAAGATGTTCATATATAATGATATTAAGATGTTCATATATAATTATATTAAGATGTTCATATATAATTATATTAAGATGTTCATATATAATTATATTAAGATGTTCATATATAATTATATTAAGATGTTCATATATAATTATATTAAGATGTTCATATATAATGATATTAAGATGTTCATATATAATGAGTCAGAGCGGTGACTCAGTGGTCCCGCAGTCTGATCAAATCAATCAGTGTTGAATTACCTTATTTCCTGAACTAGTACACCTGAACTAGAAGTCCACATCCATCCTGTTGCCACATACCGAAAAGATCGAGGTAAACGACCGCAATTTGTACAACGAGTGTAGTTCACTAACCGCCGTCATACAGAGCTGCACTCATGTCATACAGAGACCGCAAACAGTCCGTGTAACACATCTGTCTGTTCTGTTCATCACTTACATCTTCAAACAGAAGCGGCAACAAACGTAGTAATGCAATGAATGTGTAAATAGGTTAGGCTCAGATTCGTAAGTTCGTCTTGTGAAGCCACTTGACCTGCGGCTTACCGTTAAGCTCAAAGCGTTATGCCACGTCGTTCCTGAGCAAGCGTGTTGCATCATACGGATGTAACACAGTGTTGGCTTCTCTTACCTTGCCTCCATACATTGTGCAAAATGTGTACGTAGTGGTGTCGGTTATACAAAGGCAGGCTAGACGTTTTTTTGTCTTACTTGTATCATTCTGTAGATGGGCATACTATATATATATATATATATATAACATGTACACCCAGCAGGCCTAGAGCCATCGTGGCCAGCCAACACGCATATAGGTGAGGTAGGTGCATATTCCACTATCACTACGCTGAGCTACCTCTATTGGGCTGTCGATTCGCTGTCACGACTGGTTCATACGTGGGCGTCACCCGCCAGTAACGGTACGCCGACGTTGCAGATTAGATGGCTCGCCCTCGGTGAGGTACGGGGCACGAAGAAGAAGGCCGGGGAAGAAACGTGGCGCCGTTCTTCATCTGCATAGCGCCTTCGTTCACCCTCTATCTGCATAACGATCGAACGCCGTCGAGTCGCAGTTCAACAAAGAAAGGAATCGCCTCGCACACTTGACCCGACGATCACAGTTTGAACAACTCACGACGTTTAGACTAGGAGGTTGGTGCTAGAGCGAGCCCGACTGGATCAAACTACGTCACATAGTACCTACTAAACTGCTGGCTAAACTACTTCGTACAGGCAGGCCGAAAGAGAATTCCCTTTGTTGGCCAAACGGAATTATTAGTTTAAGCACTCTGCTACTATATTACTTCGGTCAAACTAAATCAAAGATTTTTATATTAAAAAATGAACGATCGAGCTTATTGCGCGACAATATTACTATAAAATAATAGTAATATTAAGAATAATTGTTATTATTATTATTATTATTATTATTATTATTATTATTTATTCAATTTTTCAGTATTTCCCTACAATTGTGGGACCCAAACGTGTACCCGCGTAGGCTCACCCCCCCCTCCTTCTCAATCCATAGAGCCGATGATAGCGGCGGCGTTTCCCCTACACACTGCGAGCGAGAGTTGCTGATGCAGAAACTCGCCCTCGCGCTGGTCACCCGTGTTAGCACTAATTTTGACACCTAGGTCTTTGAGGAGGATACTTGTGCTCTTGCTGATCGGGCCCATCGTTTCCATGGCGACGGGTACGAAGTGATATCTCCTCCTCAAATCAGAGTATTTGCGTTTCTTTGCTATTATTATTATTATTATTATTATTATTGTTATTATTATTATTATTATTACTATTATTATTATTATTATTATTATTATTATTATTATTATTATTATTTTATAGTAATATTGTCGCGCAATAAGCTCGATCGTTTATTTTTCTAATATAAAAATCCTTAATTTAGGTTGACCGAAGTAATATAGTAGCAGAGTGCGTGATAGCTTGAACTAATAATAATAATTATGATTATTATTACAACTGTGAGGTATGAACGTTTGAGCCAGGTACATCATGTTCTGCTTGCTTCCTGTCAATTCATAGCTATGATAGAAGCCACGCTCTCTCTCTATATATATATTTATATATATATATATATATATATATATATATATATATATATATATATATATTGTTAACACTGTCCTAACGATTATTATTCATATTATGTATCTCCCTGATCTCGGAAGAAGAGACTCGCATCTTCTAGGGGCGCCGTATCCGTCTGTTCCCCGTACTCCCCCACACAACGACGGCTATGAGTCTGACTTCCGGTCGCGACGGAATGGCGAGCGCATTGGCAAGCGAAACATTGCTGAACGTTTTGCAGGCACGTGATTTATAAATGTCTCGCCTAAGTTAGCAGGGAGGAGCTGCGAGCGAGGAGGTTTTTGGCTGGCGTGTGGGCTAGGTGGGGCGCGATTTTTGCGGGACCAGGCTTAGGGGAGCATTACGTATGACAGGAAGTCGTCTATGGGGGCACGCGTGTCGCCAACGCCGCTGGCCGGTTGAGACCACGGTCCGTACCCGAACAGCTGGCTGCAGTCATCGCGAGTTGTTCACCAACGCGTTCGTTTGGCTTTTTCCTGCTCTCGCGCATTGGTCACCACCTAACCATTCGGTTTCAGGCCTGTCCTTTTCAGTGCGGCCATTAAAAGGCCTCTCTTTCCGTTAAACGTGTCCGCCGCTGTAAGACCGGACCGCGTGCACTAACTACAACGACTCGATCGACGTTTTGTACGTGAAAGCAATTTTAAGAGCTATCGCTTCCCGAGCTGTCGTTTCTATACCATCAGCGACGATGTATGCATCAGACGATAATAATAACAACAACAACAGTTGGGACTTCAGTGCGCCCCGAATACTTTGGAAATCACTTAGGGCACAGAAAAATACATCAAAGGCATGAGTGCAAGAATACAAGCCTCCACGGTAGGCTATCAACGCGAAGCCGAACTTCTTCGACAATTGCTGTAGCTGGCTGCAATCTGAGCAAGTGCGACTTCTATATCGGCTCAACAGACTAAGGGCTAAGGCCCAGAAAAAATATTCTTTTTATACCTTACACATGTTAAATTAGATGAAACGCAGCAAATGTTTAAGGTAAACAACTTATCAAAGCTTGCCCAACTTATCAACAAATCCCTTGTTTGCGACTTAAACGACGTACTCCGAAATGTTCGCCACTCTTGTAACTGGCTGACTTGGAAGACCTTTCTTCTTCAAGAAAAAAATTACAACATTCTTGGGTCTCGGAGCTGAGATACACCATTGTTGTCAAGATGGTGTGCTGACAAATAGCTTTCATCTAGTGGAAGCAATCCTGCAGGTAAACCCAATCTGCATTGACGACGGTGCGATGAGAATATGGGCAGCACCAACCGCCATATAATGACACGATTTGCCGTGCATCAATATCTACGCTGTAAGTTGAGCATACAGTTACCGCCCACCCGGAACATTATATATATGTGCTCGTTGTGGAATCCTTCAGTACCATGCGGCAAGTTGTCCGCAAGTGTTTTGTTGTGATAGTTTAGCCCCAAAATAATATTGACACTAGCCCTATAATTTACACATATTTTTCTACGCTAGTTAATAATGTCTATGAAACTTTAATTAACGTTTTTGGGCTGACCCTCTACCAAGATTTAACGTCCACGGAACTGCTTTTCGCATTGCTTCATAGACGGACCCTCATAAATACAAATGTGCAACGGTGGGGCTCGAACCCGCGCACCTATGTGTCTCCTCCGGTTGCGAGGCGCAGGCGAAGAACACCACGTCACTGGGCTCGACAATGTTTATGAAACAAGCAACAATAAGTATTAATCATATAATCATGTAACAAGATGCAACATTTATGATTATGATGCCGCGTGAAAACTTACGAAAACCGCATCGACTGCGCCATCTTTTTTCAAGAACTCTGCTGGCTGCAACGGTAGACCGGCCTTCCCTGAATCTGTATTGTTCGTCTAGTATTACACGACGTACGATTCTGAGAAGCTCGTAATTCAAGTAGTCAGTACGGACGACAGCAGTTTATAGCAGCAGTAGCAGCCCTTTTTGGCAGTATCTCTCCAAGAGGTTTAGGGTAGTTTAGGGTATCCTTTTCCTTTAGGTATCATTGTGAGAAGAGCGCGGCCGCAGTCAAAACGAATTTGCATCATTTGGCGTTGCTCAGCCCATGGGCTGTGGAAATCCGAGATATTTCTAGGTATGGTGTCAGCCGTATAGAGCCTAGCCCGAAAGTATCCAGACATAGCACGGCGTTCGACTAGGCAGGCCCTTAAACGAGGCCGAGGTTTTAACAATGTATACGATTGCCTCGCTGCGCCCTGATGAAGACCGGGGCCGCCTGATGTTGTTGGCAGATAGAGCGCTATGGTGGATACGTGTGACGACAGCATTTTTTTAGAAGGGCGGCAACTAGCTTTATCTAACCGGGATAAGAGGCGGCCAGCAGAGAAAAGCTTATCTGCACGTGTCGCGCGACAATGACAAATTGCGTTGAACCAGGGACGGCTGCTATGGGTTTTTTGGAATAGGGGGGGGGGGGCACAGATGACCGACCATAAACGTTTTAGTCTATTTGAAATTAAGCTAGAATCTGGTACCACTATCGTAAACGCTGCTTGAGTAAGAGCTATTTTTGTTTACGGAACACTTTATTGCCTTAAAATGGACTTAGCCTTGTTGGAAAAGTAGACTTGTATTCAGCAAGTCTCGTTTTGCGAGAATTGAAGGCTCGCAATTTGTCTTATGAGCACACACATACAAGCAGTTTTTACATACGAGCAGTTCGATTGAGACGTGAGAAGCTGCGAAAAAATGGAGCCAAGACGTCGAAGCCAAAACGAAAGCTTAAAACATGGAATTGATGTGTGCATTCGCCAAGGGAACCTTTGTTATTGCTTTGTTTTACACAGAAGATGACCTAGCGCGATCTATGACGCGTGTACGCGAGCACACGCCATAAAACGGGAACATCGACGTAAAGGACGATGCACGTCAACGGAAAGAAACATCACATTTTTTAAACATACAATGCGATATTATTGTACGGCCATTTGCGACGGCTAGTGTCTTTTCCTTTTCCTCTTTTTGTCCCCTCTGTCCGATTCGTGCTCATATTCGAGACGCCACTATGTAGGTATATATACTTACTGCTATCGCGGTCGATTTTTCACACCGGCATTCACCTTGTTTAAATTGGGAACCATGAAAACCAACTTGGGAGTGGCCGGTCTGGGTCTCGAAACCAGACCTCCCGAATGCAAGGCAAAGGCTTTTGCCACTAAGCCATCTTGCTCGGTAACGTACGCTGTTTAACTATCAGTCTAAAAGTCTTATGTGATGGAAAGATTGCGTGCCAGTGTAGCCACAGATGCTAAGTGGGCGGCTACAAAGTTGCACAATTTGGGCATGTTGTGAACGAAGCGAATGCATATGCGACCAATGTTTCAAAAAAGCTAAACGTTGAATCTCGCCTAAGCTTAATAAGCACTTGTTTGTGTCGTAAAAACAAAACACGTGGTTCGTGCTGCAACAATTTGTTTCAAGAAAGTCTTGCTGCTGCTCCTGCATCATCTATTGTTACTTTTGGCGGTGCTGCCGCATGAGCCATAAGGCGGTGGCCCAGAGCATAGAATATAGTTAGAGAATTTAGATTTACCATTGTATAAGTGTGTGTGTCGCGAAAGTGCCCTGCTTTAATCAGAAGATTTTAAAGCAAGTTCTGTGCGCATATATATTAAACAATATGTTTATTAGTGTTATTTAGTCGCAGTCTTGGTATTTGGTTCTTCCTATTTTGAGGAATACTATTTGTTCTCTAGGCAGCCATGACTAACGCAACCCATAGCGGAATTCTAGCTGCAGCGATATCGTCTAAATGTGAGCTATATAGCCAAGCATCTCGGCCAACTGTAATTATCTCTAATAATATCGAAAACCTTGCTCCCTACGCTTCGCGAACGCGTTGTTGTTGCTACAGTTGCAGTAATTACGCTTAAATGTCGCACTTATTTTACAATGCCCACGTTTAGTCAGTTAATTTTCTGAAAAATGGTATCGCATACATTTACTAGTTTTAATAATGATATACTCGCATTAAGATTTGGGTACATCTAAAAGTTGTTTTGCGTATGAGCATATTAGAAACGTATTGCTATCAACCAATCGATTAGACACTTACGGATGCCGACTGACGCAGATCTATCTCCAGATATGTAGAAAGCTAATGCATACAAAAAGTATGTGATGAGACTGGATCTCAGACTCCTGTAAATGATGTTGTAAAATGAAATCAGTATACACTGCGAGAAAGTTGCACCAGCGAGCGGATATGACGACAAAGTATTTTTTTAGCCATGGTCGAGCAGGCCATGCCACGTTCATGCCTTGCGACACCCACATTATGAATTTGCACGCAAGGCTGAACCCGGGCCGGCCTCGCATTGCCAACCTCGTTGCAGTTATTACGGTACGAATGGTATGAGTTCATTCTGATACTGGGGTAGACAGGGCAATAGCGTGCACAGACTTCGAAGTGACTCGGCCTAACAGGGCGAATAATCTCAGCGGATTTTTCGGGTCTCGGGTCTTCCTTCCAAGGTCTCGAGCACATAGTTCCTTCTCTTTCTCTCTCTCTCCATGTTTCTCATCGTGCTCTTCATGTCATCTCTTTCTCTCGGACAGCGTTGTGACTGAGGATGTGTTTAGTCAGAGAGGTCCACTCGCTCTAAGGCTGTGCTGCATTCCAGAAACCGTTTTCCGTTTCCACACTTCCATGCTTTTGCACTTTGGACGCAAGCATGTATGAGGCTTCAAAAGTAGCAAGTGTTTTCCGATACCGATGTGGTTGGATTCCTGCGTTTGCGCGGGCGGGGTTCTACGCTTGCGCTGTACCTAATAGCAATTGGCTCCGTTCGATGCCGTAGATGCACGCGCTTTTTGTTGTCACTGTGATTAGTATCGTCGTGAACATTGCAAGGACCCTCTCAATTCTCTGCACTAGCGCGTAAAAAACGTCCGTAAATCCGTAAAACTTTTGTTCTCTGACATGTTTGTTGAATATGACATGTTTGTTGAATGCTTAGTAGACTGTTGTAATTTTGTCATTTGGAATTGCCATAATTATTGGGTAGGCGTTGTGCAATAATGCATATATACAGGGTGGGCAACGAAGCGCTAGTGTTAAGATTCCCTCACCATTTGTTTTGTTACCGTGACAACGAAACCATTTGTGTGAAGTTTAAGTGCAGACTGTCTATGCATAGAGCAATACAGGATAAAACATTGCATGCTTTTTACAAAAAGCTTTTACAAAATTGGCTGTTTACTGGCGGTAGTTGCAAGAAAAGGACGCATTAAATACGGTACAAGCTTGCGCCTAGCAACCACGATAATGAAGAATTTAATTGATAAATTCGAAGCTACAGGTTCTGGTGAAAATAGGAAATCACCTGGGCCGTCTGTGACAGTTAGTGCAAAGGTGAATGTCGGCGCACGCCAAGAGAACATGAACAAGAACGTGACGATTTTGACGTGCCGCCGTGTTCAAGAAAAGTCTTTCAAGGTCAAGTTTACAAGGAAATTTTAAAGAAGTTGGATTTGCACCCTTGCAAGATCTTGACGACTCAACAGCGAAACCCTGCTGATCCCCAAGATCGCTACAAATTTGCCAAGAAGGTGAAGCGCCACAATGCAGCAGAGTGATACTACGTACGACAAAATCTTCAATTCCGATGAAGTCAACATTCATCATAATGGATATGTGTGAATAGGCAAAACTTTAAAATGTGAGGCTCTGAAAATCCCAGAATCATCATCCAGCAGGCACATTATCGACCGAAAGCCTCTCCCTACAGGTCGTGACGTTACAAACTTTATGACCGTCTCGAAGACGGGTCCGCAAACGTAAACCCATCGCGGTCGCCGTATGCCACAGTCGTTGAGTCATCACATCTGAATGCCGAATTGCATCCGTACTGGCTTACGCATCGATGTATGTTCTCGCGTTCCGTCTTGTTCGGTACGACCATAGTGTTTGGGAGGATGCGTTTCCTCAAAAAGCAGCCAGCGTCGATCGGTGTTATTCAATATGCGTCACTGAGAAATACGATCGAGTCGCGGGGCCGCCATGCACCATTACCCGGCGATATGTTACACATGCAGCCTGCAGCAGCCTACATAATCGAGACGTGCAGGCTGCATATAAGAAGTAAACGAAACGCGTGCACACAAAACGCGCAACAAGTGGTTATTGATTTTTCGGTTTTGCTAACGTCAACCAATTCATTATTACGTTTTGTTTTTTTTTTCTACTAGCGAGTTGTCTTATAAATGCGTGCCATAAGACTCGACTTTACTGTGTGCGGGAAACTACCGTCTACGGTTCCAGCACTAAGTGAAAAAGATGCCGATTGGCGCGACGATTCACTCAGTCATTGAGCCACTTAACGTGCCCTTTAATTACGCAGTAAGTACGCATGCCATTAGGTACGTAGCTGTATAATAAACGAACAATTCAATCGCGTCCCTCTTGCAGTCTTGTTGAGAACATATAGCAAACAACGAGCTCTACGTTCCTTTATGCTATAGATTGGTAGCGATAACGTCACGGCAGCTTCACACACACAAACACATATATATATATATATATATATATATTTGCAGAAACTTTATAAAGATATATCACTTATCTTATACGCCTCGTAAAATGTCAAACGCATTTACTGTCGTGTAGAAGGAGATATTACACAGTCCTACAATAAGCCATTAGCAAAGCGACCTGCGACCTCACACACATACACAAAAAACAAGGCGTCGCGAATCCTACATGCCTAACTAAATATAGTTAGTTGTAATTAGTGGCAATAACTACTTACAGTTAGCTGTTACTAGTGGCAGGCAGAGATAGGCAGTGGATGTATAGATCACATTATTGGTAGGATGTAGACGCCGCAGGTGAAGTCTAGTAGACTTCACCTGCGTAGTGTGTAGAAACACACACTCGTAGATAGATCAGATTATATATCGAATCTACTTAGATTATAATACTACGAACGGCATAGTCACGCTTATGTCCTCAGGAATAAATTGCAAGTTACCTACACCCGTCCTCCCATTGAAGCGCTACGAATAGAATATGTAATAGTAATATAATCTGCAACCTTCATCTAAGATCCGAAAGCTACTAGCAAAACTTTTAGGACCGAAGAAAAATACATTATATATAACGTATTGTATATATATATATATATATATATATATATATATATATATATATATATATATATGCTTGGAAATATGCCGTCGAGCGTAAAGCAAGCGACTGGCACAATGCATAAAATTAACGTGGTTCGGTTCTTCGACTGCGCTTCTCATTCGCCACCCCCTGCGACCTTCTACGGTGGTGGCGGTGGTCGTTTCACTGGCTGCTGACTCGACTCGAGGTGTATGACGTCTTGCGCAAAGATGAACACAACACTCTCAAGGCGGCAGGCTAACTCACTTCAGATTGTCGCATCGAGCTGGCTGACCATCCGCTTCGTCGGTCAGTTGTTCATTTGGACAGTTGCGCCTGCAGCGAGACAAGATTCGAAGGCAGCAGTTAGCAGTCCGCGGCGGCACGGTCTCAGCGAGAGGACGGAGAGCTGTGGCACTAGTTGAAGTTGACTTACTAGTCATCGCAACCGAAGCAGTAACGCCGCGCACCAGTACTAATCATAATTGGAATTCATATTCAATCCGAGTTTTTTTCGAGCGGCGGAGCGCTCGCGAGGTAGCGGACCCATCTATGGCAGAGTGGGGGCAAGGGGGTGCAGGCGGATATGGAGGAGGGGCAGACGTTTATGGGTCTGAAGGGTCGGAAAGCGATAGGGGCTGAAGAAGCTGAAGACGACAATGCCAACGATTTGGTTGCTACGTGACGAGCTACGAACTCAGTCGAGTAGCAGACGCGAGCTCAACCGGCCTGAATCTTGGGAAACTCAACAATTACGTTACGGCAAGACCCAGCGCAGGACGGGTCATCATCTGGTTATTATCCCTACACGGCGGGTAGGCCCATGCAGGGGCTAGCTTCCCTCTGGTAAGAGGAGCTGTGGATTTTGAGAGAGAGAGAGCGCGCGAGAGAGAGAAGGGGAATAGGAGACATATATGAAGAGAAACAGGGAAATAAAAACTGACAAAGAGATCGATGAGAGAATGAGACATAGACAAATAGACAGAGAACACGCGAAAAGGGAGCTCACAATTACAAAAAAACCATGAAGCTATCCTGGCACACATCCACGTAAATAGCTATATTTACTAGACCCCTCTGAGCGTAGAGGGCGATGCCTGCGGTGGCCGTGCGTCTCACGCATGCCACGCGATCGCCGCTTCCTGCGTCGATCAAAACGCTGCTGTCGGGAATAGGCCATTTTGGTCCAAATAGAGTCATTCACAACTACGTTAATACATGTGGCTAATCTCGACGATAGTGACGGTGAGGTTGGCGATGCCAAAAATCGAGTCTACTAATTTGCGCCCAAGTCAACTTCTCCGCTTTGCTATTTGCCCTTCCTTACGTCCTACACCGGTGCACCTGCATGTACGGTGCACCAGATGTGACAGCAACTCTCGACTTAACACTGAACTGAACAGCAGTCAGACGCAACGTAATCGTCGCCACCGTTGCCGCTTGTTTCAGACGTGGTGAGAATAGTGCGGGAGTAAAAAAAAAGGGGGGGCGTTGGCGGCGACGGTCGAAAAAAGGGGGGCGGTCAAACAGGGCGTGGGAGAGAGGTGCACCGCTCTGGGGCTGCGTTACTCTAGCAGCTTGTTGTGCAACTTTACGGCGACCCGCTCTGGCTGCAACGCATTACGTTTACGTCTACGTTTGACTGGCAGCAGCGGCAGCGCTGTACAGCATTGTTGAGTGTACTGGGCTGGAAGGGAGAAAAACTGGAACTGAAGCAGGGCTGCCGGAGAAGATGGGGTGGAGAAGTGGAGAAAATCGAACCAAGAAGTCCAAGGAGTCCGTCCGTCTGTCTGTCCAACCGACCGACCGACCAAGAACGAGGGGTGATGATGCCCCCCGTTGGTGTCCACTGGCCCGTAAGCCGCGTCCGGGGCGCGTCGGCGAACGTTGCGCGAACGCTTCACTGCAGCTCGATTGAGGGTTTCGCTTCTGCCGCATCCCACTGGTATTAGTGCTTGCCTCGTAGCGCTACGTACAGCTGAAGTAGAAGCAGTTGTAGTCGTGGTCGTCGTCGTCGTCGTTGTAGTTAGAGTTCGTGACGGTGGTCCCAGCCGGCGGCACGATTTCAGCCGACTTCAGCCAGCGCGTCTACCCATAATAATAATAATAATAATAATAATAATAACTAGGCGAGGTTCTGTGCGCTACGTGAAGCATCGTTTTACCCAAACGTCGATCTTGCCGGCAGACGTGTATCAGCATCATCGTCAGCAACCTGACGGAGCTGGTTGCACTCTTTGTACTCTTTGGAGGCTCTAATTTGCTCAGCAGCTGTGAAAGAGTTTGCAGTGCAAAAGGTGCCCGTGTCGTGAGTACGCTGGCCTTCGTCTAGCAGCCGCGCGGGCAACGTAGATGAAAAGCGGGCCACCAAACGAGATGGGTACCTTCTGCACCTTCTGGTCCAGTAGTCCTATGACCTGTTCGACAATACCAGCTAACAGCATGCCTACATTGTGATATGTGCATGCGATTTGCGAGTTGCTGGTTATGCACCTATTGGTCAACCTATTCGATGATGGGCAATACATGTAGTCGTATTTGTAAACATGTAAAATTGCGACTCGTTTGACTGGTTGTTGACTGGTGCGTTTAACACACGATTTAGCTTTAAAACGCTTAAAACGCGCGTGCGAGGCAGCGCAGATGAGTATAATATGTCGTCATCGCACAGTGACAATAAGAACAACACAGCTTCGTTCTCAAACTGAAAACTCACTAAGAAACTAGTGCCACATATTCTCTAAGTGTACAACGTAATATATGACTACGCCGTGGCCCAATAGCAGCGTGCGATAGGCGTGGATCTAACAACAATACATGGTTACTTGGGTACTTAGATATGATATGAGTCGATATAGAAAATTGCAGTAATAATAATAAATAAACTATGCACAGTGTTCTTCAGGTTTACTCGGCAGTACGGCATATGCAAGGTACAGCTGAATAGAAAAAGTAGCGCTTCATTACGTATCGACAAACACAGTGCTCGTAAATGAGTGTCTACGCATTCAGCGTCACATAAATTAAATATGCTTTGGGACGTAGTAGCTACGGGCAGCATGTAAAGGCAGCAGATCAGGCTAATAAAATATGTATCTGAGTAAACTCGCGCGACTAGCTGTGATTCAAAGATAGGGTAAACAGCTAAGCTATAAATACTCGAGAACGAATCTCTGTTGATAAAAACAACGACTAAAAAGGCCAATTTTATTTTCCACAAATGCATAAAATCAAAAATATATATATTTATATATATATATATATATATATATATATATATATATATATATATATATATATATATACATACATATATATATATATAAATAAAAATATATATTTTTATATATATATATATATATCCATGAGTGCAAAACGTTGCGAATTGTACTGGTAAACTGCCGCATTTCGGTTTCGGTTGCAAAACACACGTGTAGTTCAGTGATGGAATTAATGGAGTGCGTTTTCTCCAAACGTGTGCTATCTCCATTCAATTTGCTCCCACGGATGAGGGCCGCCTGGCTTAATGGTGGTATTGTCTTATATAGAGGTCGATTATCCTAAGATGAGAGCACGCACAATTATCGGCGTTTTTTGCTAACCAGCCAAGGCAAACACACTCATCGTAATCGTTTTGTGTCGTCGTGGGGCGACGGACCCCCAAACATAGTATGCCATACATAGATACCGGCCCGAGGTCGTGGACCGCGTGCGGCCGGACTGAATGGCACAACCAATTAGATCTAATTGGAAACAGAGACGAGGTCGAGCTAAAAACGATTTGAATGTGCAAGACGACACCTGGCGTACTAAGCAGCGTCCAGACGAACAAGAGACGGGCAGACCGGCGTCCGTAGCAAGCGAGCACGCATTTTACTACAGCGCACCAACCACGTTCTGAATAGATTCACTTACATGCTGTCAGCCGCAAAAGCTGGCCGAAGATTTCCGTTGTTTTGTTTTTTTTTTCGTTTCAAAGATATATTTATAGAGGGGTCTAACCAAAGCTACAGTTCTGGTTGTTCCCAGTATTTAGCATCATTTAATGTCACACAGCCCTGTAACAACCACGATTTAGCGCTGAAATACAGTCTTTTGGTCAGTAAACAGGCATGCCCACAGTTTGTCATTTGTCTAAGAGAATCTGCAGAAGTGAGTATTCTCTTCGTGCATTGCGCGGAGTGGTGGCATAGATATATAAATATATATATAAATATATATATATATATATATATATATATACCTAATGTATTATACGGAAATAAACTTCTTATTATATATATATATATATATATATATATATATATATATATAACGAACACTGGTTTGTTTTGTGTATGCCCATGAAAATTGCAATTGCAATCCAAACTTACTTCTGGAATATCCGATATATTAATTGTAAAAGTATTGCGAAAAATAGCTGTCCTACCCGAAGATAGTGTTTCTGCAATTGCCTTGACTAAAGCAGTAGCATATCTAAGGTATTACTGCTACAGAACCTGAAAAATTAGCTGATTGCACAAAAATATTAAGATCTGTCTTGTCCCCGGTATGCGGTGCTGCCGCAGAATGTTAAACAACATGAAAAATAATACGCGTTACAATATTGAGGACATTCAACAGAGCTTCTCAAGAAGATGTTATCATAACTAATTCTATTAAATGCACCCATTCTCATACGCAAAACTATACAACGAAGCACAAAATCGACTTTAATTTAAAAAATTAAACGCGATACTGAAACGAATACTCAGTCGCCAATATATTGTTTTGGTATGGTGATCGTGCTGAACATGGTGCAGATACAACTCACCAAAAAATCGTGCTCGTTGTTTAATCATGTGCGCGTCATCACATATGTTCGATGATATTCGGTATTTTGAATAAATCGCTCGTTCGCCAAAGGCTGTTATATTTGTAGCTGTTTTACTGGTCTCTTTCAAGCTCTTGCGTGCAAATTCGTCCCGTGTGACCCCACATGCTACCAGCGATCTAACTTGCAACGGATCCTGCAACGCGAGCTGATTCTACGTAATCAGTAAACGAGTACATACACCATAACTCTTCATATTAGCGGTATTAGTCGTCGGCACGTTATAGCACGGCTTTGCGTAGGCTTAGAGGCATGTAAGGCGGCGAAAGGACGGGGAGAGAGGGAGAGAGGGAGAGAGAGAGAGAGAGAGAGGAGAGAGAAGAGATAACTGTATCCGACGTAAGACAAACTTTTTTCTACTGCGGCTGCTGCTGCTGCCAGAACTGACTTCTCCGATGAAACTGCTACCACAGCCATACGTAGGATATATAGAGGATGCGCGGCGACACATCCATCACCCCCGGCGGCGACCAGTGTCTCTACCGTGGCGGGGGACCCAGCGAGGATCAGGAAGGGAGGCGCACAAATGACACACGCTTCCCCATCTGCTTGAGCAAACTTTTACACATTGCGTAGAAGTAACGGTAGGTATATACCAGTTCTAGTCGTTCGGTGCAGTAGTCATTCGAGTATTAGGAATGGATACCGAGTGGATACCGAGGTTACTGCACATTATGCGCTTGCTTCAGTGCTGCCGCGCCGGTCCGGCGCACGACGTGTTCACATAGCGAGTGGAAGAGCAAGTAAGTAGGTTAGTAGGTAGTTCTTCGTCAGCGAAGCAGAATCATTTTCCTCAAACGAAGTGTAGCCTACGTCAACGGAGAGAAGCGTGCGACCAGTGGCCAGCGACAGCGCAGTATACATCAGAACCTCAGCTAGTGCGGCAGCAGCAGCGGCAACAACAACAGCAACACTGGCACTAATAGCTCCGTAAGTACGTAGTAACAGGCAGTTAGTTGTATGGAATGAATGTGCTATATAGCGTCGAATCGGGGGTTGTGCTATATAGCATCGAATCGGGGGTTGTGGCGTATGACCGTGAGTGCTATATAGCATCGAATCGGGGTGTGGTCTGGAGGTGAGACTAGTCGACTGACAATTTACGACTCCTCAACGACTTTAGTAGTAGTATTTTGCAACGATTGTGACGTGTGCACCAAGTACACAGGCCACCACCACCACCTGGTGTGCTCACGCAGTGATTTTCACGTCGGAGCAGTGATTTTCACGTCATTTGTGCATTTGTCAGTTCTGTTCGTAGTATAGCGCTAAGTACCAGTTGGTCGACGGGATGTTTCGGTCTTCGGGAAAAGTCGCTGCGCTCTTTCTCTCTCGTTGGGATGGTAGACGATAGGAAGTTACTGCCAACATTATAATAGTCATATATAGCTGGCCGTATTATATACTCTGTTTGTGCGAAACAAATAAACTGTGCTCCTCTCTACTGATGTTAACCTTGAATGTCATCCGCATGGGTATGTGCTTTCTAAGCCCTGCTCCTTCCCGAAATGATAAATTGTCTCTCAAAATCGTTAAATTATCTACATCAATGAGTGATGCCACAATGCTACATTCGAAGGTGTTTCAACCTAGCTTGTTTACTAACCTACATCATATCTCTGTTATAACATCCAAAATTGTTGAGTTTTTTCTGAGCTACCCTTGTCCAACCTCGCAATTAAAACCCCCGCCAGAACCATCGTTGCCTATCTCGGCACTGCTTCAAACCCAACCACATGATACGTCCTTTCAGGATATCAGTGAATTCTACACTTGCCGGTTGTACATATGCTGTCACAATTTTTCACCCTCTTCCACTTAGCCTGCCCCGTCCTTCACCTTTATGCACGAGCGCGTGATATATGTAGAAGCCCTTCAAAGCAAAAGGTTTTACAGCCCAGGTTTCTGTCAAAATAAGACTATCCGCTCCTCTGAGTGATTTTGCGCCTAACAGTTATACACACTAAATTGTTATCCTATGTAAGCCTGTCTGTGCAATTTTCTTACTCTCTCGTGCGGAGTTAAAGTTAAACGCTATGTTTTTCGCAGTTCCACAGCTAGCTAACTTGTTATCCCATGTAAGCTTGTCGGTGCAATTTTCTTACGTTCTCATGCGGAGTCCAATTATTCGGCGCACGCGTAGAAGTGCTCTGGCACTTAGGCCTAGTTTGTCCCGGGCATCACGTCGTGATTTATATCCAAACATAAGTGCCATATATATATATATATATATATATATATATATATATAAATATATATATATATATATATATATATAGATAGAAATCTATATTTATATATATATATATATATAGATATAAATGTATATATATATATATATATATATGTACGGCCCGTAATGCTGTTGCTATCGCAGTTTTCTGTGACTGTGCCATTGTCCGCTTACTGCGCGTATGACTATAGGCAGAACGGATTTCAATACCTCCAAACTAACCATCGTGATAGTGTTTCGTATGATCAAATATAGTCGGCAGAGCTCTTCCTCTACGACAACATATAACATACGATAACATACCAGTAAATTACCTTCATTATCGCATGGTTGTTGTTAGTTATCTATTATGGTATAACCATATGCTGATGGTTGCACCAGTAGCACACCTATTTGTTGTGACGTGGTTGTTGGCTTTGGCTCGATCTTCCGTGCATAAACAATGGCGCGCCTGAGCGTTGCAACCTTTCCTAAGGCATTCATTATAGAGCCACATTTCCAACATTTAGGTTTTGAGGCTTTATAACTAGCGGCGAAGTAATCTACACTATAAAACTTGTAGCACTCCATGTTGCTTAAGCCCCAGACGCACCTACGACGGAAAGCTGTTGCCAGATAATGTCAACATGACGTGCTGCGTTGCCAACACCGCATTGGTTCTTGGAATCTTCGTGTTCACCCAAGTCACGTCTGTAGCTCTGAAGGACTGTACTGTCAACAGAATCGCCTATTCCCAGAGAGAAGTATGAACCTCGGTGATCTTAGCCCGCCGCTATAGGTCGCGTCCCGCCTATCTTTGAGAATACCTTGGCTTCCGATTCTGATAGCATGAATAAGGTGATAATAACCGCTATGATAAGTTCGCCATTTTGCCCCGACGACGTTTGCTATGATGTCGTAGACCTACTTCAAGTGAAGTTCTAGAGCATTGATAGCCGCGGATAAGATTACGGCTTCATCTCTGTTCAGTATCATTCTTGGCGGTGTAACCGCCATCGGCGCACGAGTACGCTTATGTCGGGTTGCCGTGGTAAATTCCGAATCGTTGTGGAGTTCCTCACATTCTTCGGTTGCTTTGCTGGCATCCTCCATGCTTGCCGCAATTCACGCATACCTTTGCTGTAAGGTTCTTCGGCAGGGCTTGGTACCCCCCACTCGTTGTCTTTGGATGGCAAGTCGGACCGCCCGCACCTCTGACTGCTCCAGCAATGCATTCATTCGTCGCTACTACAGGATAACTGCCCTGTTGGCACTGTATGCGCACTCAACCTAACTATAATAACTGTCTTTCTTGACATAATATTATAGTAGTCAATTAGGCTTGCTCAATTTTTTATCAAATAATAATCGTAGCTCAAATTGCACCTCTCAGGCTCAACAGGGCTTCTTGATTAGTGGTAAATCTTAATACTATTCGATACTAGATGGCTCGATTATCTTTAGCCATTGAAGGTCGGAGAAGGTCAAGCGAAACAGCCCACACGCAAAGCAGCGACAAAATCATCCGCAACTTCACCGACAACCAGTGATCAAAGCCGGTAGCAACAGCGCAGGTTACTACGTACACATTGCGGCTTATTTAATTGGAGCAAAAATAAGCAATAACAACAACAACGCCGCAACAACGGAAACAATAACCATAGCTGTTACTACGGCTTCTAAGTATTAGCTAATAGAGATATGATAGTAATCGCTAATATCGCAACTAGAACAACTAATACTAATAGAGTAATCGCTATAAGTAACAGCTAGAACAACAACATAAGCAGCATCAACAATAACGGTCCTATGAGATGAGAAAATGCGTGCAAACAAAGAGAGTGAAAAAAGCGGGGGGAGCCGCCCGCGCACCCAGAGGGTCAGGAAGGGCAAACCATCTCTTACAGGGAGGTGGCTCAAAGATCAAGCGGAGCAGGAAAGCGAGAACCGACACCAAGAGTTGATATGTTGTGCGCCGAATATACCTGTATAAAGGTAGGTAGGTAGGTAGGTAGGCAGATATACAACTACACTGTCTCTGGCCGAACAAACCCTTTCATTCCGAGCGTGTTGCTAATGTTGGTATTGCTGCTGCTGCTGTTGATACTGCTGTAGTTACAGCTGGCTACAGCAATCTTTCGACAGGCAGCTGGGGGGTGCTGAGGATGGCTCGGATGATACGAAGATCTGCCTTCTGCTTCGACTCGTGTATGTTTACCTGAGGCTGAGTACCGATTTACACACACACACACACAGACACAGCCATACCCGCATCTACATCTACACAGCCATACACGCGTCTTTCATAGACGCGTCTACACTTTCATAGACGCGTCTACACATACAAAGACGCGTCTACACATACAAAGACGCGTATATACATACATACGTACCTCCACGCACCTAGAGTCTAGAGAGCTGAAGTCTTGTCTCAAGCTTGACTGTCTGTCTCTACTGGACCAGCGTGCGCTTCTCCTGCTGGAGCCGCCTCCGCCGCCCCCGCCGGTTCGTGGCAGAAGACGTGAACAGCAGACGGGCAGACATGCGGGCGGCAAACGGGGAAGATGTGACTCTGTGGCACGCCACTTCCACGTACGGTCGACGACGACGATGACGATGACGCAGCAGCAGCAGCAGAAGCCGTCGCCGCGACGGCTGTGTATTGGGCCAGTAGCAGTAGTAGCAGGCACGTCAACATTTGCATACCTGACACCCGGCCTGGGGTAGAGCGGCGGTGCGTAATGCTGGTGCTGCTGCTGCTGTTGGCGGTGGTGGTGGTGCGGCATTGCACTGTGGCGCTCGCGGCTGTCGCTATGTGTACTCTGTAGTACACTGTTCATGTCAACGCTCCAATGGCGACGAAAGACGGCGAACTTGAGACAGGAGATGATAGAGGTGGAAGGTGGGAGTGAAATGAGCACAGAGTGAGAGAGAGAGAGAAAGAGGGATGGATATATATAGTTATATGTATATTTATATCTAGAGAGAGGGCGGAGAGAGAAAGCGGGGGGAGAGTAGAAGAGCTGTGATCGGGGTGTTGATGGCCAGGTATGGTCGAAAGCTAGAGAGAGAGAGAGAGAGAGAGGGAGAGAGAGAAACGGTCAGAGCACAGGGAATGCGATCTACCGAGAGCCGACAGCCCCACAAGACAGTCTCCTCATCCTTTGTCGACGGGGTGGCATCGGCGAAAGCAGCTGCTTCGTCTTCGTCGTCGTCTTCGTCTTCTTCTTCATTATTATCATCACCATCACCATCATTACCTTGCCAAGTCTGAGCCTAGCACCCACTCACTCACCCACCCACCCACCGACCGACCGTTTCGATAGAGAGAGCCAAAATTGTCGCTTGGCGTGCCACCTCTAGCCAGCCGGATCACACAGTAAGACGGCGTACGAGAAGGGTACGTAGACTTAAAGAAGCCCGCGAGGACCGCGGAACAAAGGGGCGTGCGCGGTGGGGGAACAGGGAGGACCTGTAGAGGGGGAAATCGTGTACTCGACGAGTGCCTGTTTCTACTGTTCTGTGTGCCCCGAAGAACGTATCGAAAGAGAGACTAAGTCAGCTACAACAACAACAACAACGACAACAACAACAACAACAAACACTACTACAGCAACAACAACTTTAACGGCAACAACTGCAGCAATGACCACGTCAATTTTGAAGACTAGTTTTCATACATTGACATAGTTGTTCTATGTGGATAATATGGACGACGAGATGACGACGTCTCGAGACGAGATACCTGATTGAGGCTATGACTCAGCCACGGTTGCTTTCTACGCTCTTCTCTACTTCTTCTCGGGACGCACGATCGCGATGAATAACGATTGCGTTTGTGTACGGTACGGAAAAGGCAAACTCAACAGATCCGTTGATGAGACGCATACTTCTAATATGTATATTTATATATATATAATATATATATATATAATATATATATAATAGAAGACAGAGAGAGAGATATATATAAGACTATATATATATATATATAACTATAATATAACACTAGAATATATATATGATAGATGGCATAATGATACAGAAATATATACGTCTATTATTATATATAGGATCTACACATTATATATCCTTATTACATATAACTTTGAGCAAATGAGCGACGTCTTATTTTCAAAATAGGCTCGGCCTTTGACGCTGTACCTACGTACAGAGTTTGTCGTATGAGGGGTTCGTGGCATTCAGATTAGCATAAAATGATTAAGCATGCAGGAGCCCCTAGGACTTCTTGGCCTACAATCTACTTAAGACCACCCCAGTTATGTTGCAACCGAAGCCAACAATCACGCATGTAACAGTGCGTTAAATATAGTCACTTGCGGCAAACTGCACAAATGTAATGGCCTACACACATCGTTCTTTGCATCACGCCCGTGCTTCGTGCATGCGATGTTGAAAAGCTCTAATGGAATACTGGCTCACGCAACAGGCTACCAGGAAGCTTCTAAGGGCCACATCTCTAAAAATCGCTGGCTCTGCTGAGTCCAACTATTTCTCTGACATTTAGGAAATCCCTCGGCCTCCGCCTGTCACCTCCGTCTTGACAATGTACGTTTTTGTAGTCCGTTTTGCGGTCGTTCGGTTACGCCTAACTATACTTACATCAATTATTGTAAACATACTTATATCAATTATTGTAAATAACAATTGCTATACATCTATACAATAATCGCTTTTAGCCTTTATACATTCTCTTGCACCTTCTGGCTTGGATTGCCTGCTTAAAGGTGATGCCTCCTCTTCTTTAAGACTTCGTTGGCTTTGACGTCACGCCAGTAAAAGGCGTCGTTGGCACACAAAGGGCAACTCTCCTGAGAGAAAAGGTTTTTCTTGGAAAGCTTGGTGCGTAAGCTCTGGAATTTCTTTAATAAAATTTGTGGTAGAGAAACGTTCAGTGGATTTACAACCTACACTAACTAGACCCCGTAGCCATTCCATAGCCAATCCAAGGTATATCGCTAACGATTAGTTTGCAATCCTTGGTTGTATAATGCAGTTGCGTCAATAGACGTTGTTCTAAAGCTTGAATATATATAAATATATATATATATATACATAGGTCAGATTGTTCTGATTGTTCAGATTGACTTTTGTTGTCAGGTTGTTACCCTAATGCTGACGGTAACACCATATGAGACCAAATTCTCGCGCCAACAAAAAATAATGTATGTGTTTTTATTATCTTTTTGTGGTATCTGCTTATAAAATTAGATAGTAATTTGAGCTACAAATGAGAATACGAATAATGAGTTAAGGTGGAGACACATTTAGCCAGTAGACAAGCACCATAGGGTGCAGAAGAGACCGAGCAAGTGGCGGATATAAAATTGCTATTGCGGATACCCCACACATCATAAAAACATAAATGAACTTGCGTGTCAATAACTCAAACTGGCGCAGGGCTAACTTCGACTATAGAATATGCTTCGGCGTTAAAATTAAGGTGTAGATTTTTCACGTGCAAATTACCTTTACATAAGACGAGTTAAGTCTGCTGAGGAGTATTTCAAGAAGTTCGTTTGACCTAGATAAAGGTGACACGTGTATGGCTTTGTGCTTTGCTGCATTAATGGCCTAGATGTCCGGCATTACGAAGGATCATGAGTTCAAGTCTAACGTTTACCCATTTTGAATTGCATTTTTGTGGGTCGCAGGAAAAGTAAGACTTAAAGCAATACAAAATAGTAATGTTCAGAAGTGTGCCGTAAACGGTTTTGATTGAAAATAAAATAAAGGAAGTAAAAATGGTTCAATAAAAAATAAGCAAAGTATTCTTTACTGCAAACAAAATATGGGAATAGAACTTAGCTAGAATACACTTATTTACGCACCCTGGAAATTAACCGCTCAAGAAGGCTGCGTGATTCCAACCATATATAATATAATAAAAAATACTTCACCGGGGGTTGCATACAAATGGCGTATGCTGATGCGTAGCTTGTGTGAAAGGGTAAGGTACTTACTGACTAGCCTCAATTGGTCTCTATCTCTCACTCTCTCTAGCTGGGTGCTGGCCCACCATTTGATGGCTTGGTCCACCACAACACTATTAGTATCAAACTGCTTCGTGTAAACTTTATGAGGACCATTGCTATGTATAGCATCTACTTTGACACGCGCCAGGAAAATAAATTGCTAACCAATTTTGTAGGCCGCCTTATGTGTTAAAAAAAACAATTCCTTAAGCTAGCATTTCCGATCGTAAAAATATAAAAAGACATATTTATCATCTGTGTTTGAAAACGTGTCCAAATGTTTTGGCATTTCAAAAGGATATGAAATTACGAGCGAGTAGTACGCTACCGATTCTACAAAGTACCGCCAACATAGTTTCATAAAAGGTTCTTTAAACACCTTTCAGCAGTCTAACGATATGTGTTTCATTGTACCCTCAAATTAAAAAGCACACAAATATTTAGCTTGCTCATGCAGTGCCATACTGACTACTACATATTTAGAATGTTTAATATGTTCCTCTGACTTTTTGCAAAAAAGTTCATTTTATACTTGCTTTGACAAAACTGAGCAATATTACCTATGCAAAGCGAGAACTAAACTTGAAATTTTTGCTGTACTTGCATTTGTCTTGGCACGCTAGCGGCCATTGTCATCAACAACTTGTTATCCACGACCATCACAATTTTGATAATGGGCTAATATTCTCCCCTCTGTATTTTCTCGGCAATAATTTGCAGTCCGCGCATAGAATAAGATGTCAAATGTGTTGAATGTCTGTCATACCCTAGAATCAAACGGCGGGCACGACCGTTACTCTGAGCTGCAACTTGGACAGCCGCTGTAAAACACAATGATTGTGGTGCCAATCTGTGTTCTGCATTCCCGGATCGATCGCGCAAAGAGCAGCGCTGTCGGTTATGGCTGAGAGGGGAGACTCCAAGCAACGCCGCCCCTGTATGTAAACATGCTAAAAACGAAAAAGAGAAAAATAAATTAAGATAAAAGAGAGACCCCCACAAGTATCAATTACGAAAAAAAAGTGAAAAACGTTACAATCCAACATCGAGGCACGGACCAGCTCGTATGAATTTTGTGTAGCATTTCGACCTATTTCAACGCCAAACCCATGCCGTCGACCTTGGACTCCTTATTTTGCTGCCGGATTCTATACGTTATTACCTACTGTAGCATATATATATATATATATATATATACATATATGTGTGTAAAAATATAGTACATTTATAATTAATATTATTATTATTATTATTATTATATATATGCTAAAACTTAGACACGGCTGTATATCAATGCATACGTCAAGTCTTTAATGATTTTAATGATCTTTGACGCAGAGAAAAACAACAAAAACTGAAACTAGGTACTGCTCACTCAAAATGCTTGCTTTTCAACTTTGCAGCAAAAGAAGGCATAACCAAATATGTACTCGGTGTGCCGTATTAGTGCTTTATTGTAGTACTGCTTCGTTGATGTGCACGCATAACGGCCTGATAGCTGCTGAACTGTCCGGCAATGGACAAACGGCGAGTAGCCGATGCTTAAGCTTTTCTTCCATACGATGTTGTTGTTGTTGGTGTTGTTGTTTGGATTGCCTTTAATGGTTTGTACACAATGTATTATAGCTCGCCTGCACACGTGAACGTGGCTGGGCTGTGCGCACGTACAGCGCACGTAACGTATCAGGTTCTCCCCTACAAAGGGGCTCGCGCAGAGCCGACTCATGATAGATGATAATGATGATGATGACGATGGTAATGATGACAACAACAGGGGCTGGGCGACTCGGCCCAGATTCGATGTAGTTCTGAAGGCGTGCGTGCACAACATATTGAGCAGCTCGCGTCATCCAGAGGACAGATAGAGAGAGAGGGACGAGACGTGACCCCCCCTGCGAAGGTGAGGTCGAACGATCGCCCTCACGACATGCACATGCACACACGGCGAGCAAACAAGTCAAGATAAGTTGGCACGAGTCAGACAGCAGAGAGCAGAAAAGAAAAGAGACAATCAGGTATCGTCTCCGCAAAGCAAAAACGCACGTTTAACAATGTTGGGAAGGGTGCTAAGGCGTCAACGGTCTATATATATATATATATATATATATATCTGAGATTTTAGTTAGATTAGTTTTGGCTTCTTTTAGTAGATTTACCTTGCCTTTGACTTGGGAAATGTCGCTAAATTTTAGATGACCACAGATATATTTGTGTTTGAGCTCATGCTTACAAGCTGTGACAAGACCCGTGTATGGTTGTTCCCAAATAAAGTTGACAGCGACGGAAGAATATCAACTTTCGGGTCGAGATCGCATCTAAAACAGAGTTTTTTAAACCTTCTCTGAACACTCTCTATCATTTCTATTTGTTGGCACAAATGCGGGCTTCAGACGGGTGTAACAACATAAAAGTCTACATAGCACATTTGATTTATACAGACAAATATAAACATTTGGATTCTTAGTGACAACAAACAGAACGGAACAGCATGTTTACAAGTACAAAGTCAGATTTGATTGAAAATCTAATATGTGCAGAAAACGTAAGGCCGACATTAACACACCTAGGCTTCGTGCAAACCTGCGGTAGGCAGTGTTGACCCGTTGAGCTGATCGTCGAGATCGGAAGAGCCATGTTTCAGAACGAGACATTTCGAAGAGGAGAACGCTCCATCCACTACAGCTAGCGGCTGATACCGTCGACTCTCCCTAAGTGATACGCAGCGCAGGATGCGCTGAAAAAGAGTAGTCAACGTATAAAAGGTATTTAACACTCGACGGAATATAAGGTTGTTGTATGTCTAAGGCAAATTTTGCGTTAGCAGTGAAGAGACGCAGCTGCCCTGTGGAACGCCGGACGGTGTCAGTCGTGGCTCACTAAAAGCTTTCCCGCATCTTACTTTGAGCGGTCGGTTGTGCAGAAAGCGGCACTTTTTCGAGCTGATTCTCAGGTCAAATTTAACGTCCGGGGAATTGCTTTTGTATTGCTTCGTGAGACGGACCCTGTAAATACAAATGCGCAACGGCGGGAATCAAACCCGTGCTGCACCTATTGAATCTACAAACATTTTTTTTCGGATTTTTTAATGATTCCTTACGGACCTTGTAGCCCCAATATGTGTCTCCTCCGGCCGCAAGACGTACGCAAACGCCGCACGCTGCGTCACCGGGCCTGCCAAGCCATCTACGAGCCTGTTGACCTGCTTCATCTTGTCAACCGCAAGTCTATAATCGACCCTATCAAAGGCACTCGACTGGTTAAAGTATACACAATGCAAGTCCACGGTAGCGTTTCTGTTCAAGGCCAAATCGTTTGTCATCTCCAACAGTAGGGTACACGTAGAGCGTCGAGGCACAGGTCCGTGATGGAATGTGTCAGATAGATTCTTCAAGGATATATGGGCATGTGTCTGACTAGTCCTATCCTTTCAAGTATAGTGCAGGATACTGACAATACTATGTCGTCATGAACGACGGACCATCGTCTTCTACTGCTCTGCTGTTCCTGCACAGACGAAGGAACCACCATCACAACTATCATAAACGTGGTGAGGCTAGTAGGTTATTTAATCGTCGTAATTGACTTTTTTTTCGAAAACGATATCACAGCTTAGTCTATGAAACAGTTGTAAGCCAAGCTAGCTTCAGGCGGCACATATGTGCACATAACAGATCCGCGTACACTTGGGGTAGGAGTCGAACGAATGCTCGCTGAATGACAAAGGTCTCTGCGCTCTCTACACTCTACAGCAGGATAGCGGTCTACAGAAGGATAGCGATCTACAGACGGATAGCGGTCTCCAAAAGGATAGCGGTCTAGCAGAAGGATAGCGGTCTCCAAAAGATAGCGTACAGAAGGATAGCGATCTACAGAAGGATAGCGGTCTCCAAAAGGATAGCGGTCTACAGAAGGATAGCAACGACAACGGCCACAACACAGCACAACACGAACAGACATTGTTTGCTGTTGGCGGCGGCAGCAGCAGCCGCGCATTGTGCCCTGTTGTCGTACGATGCGATCCTCTGGAGCTGCGATCCGGACGACCGTCCACCGTGCGCTGACTGTAGAGCTATGTACGAAGCAATACGAATATGTATTACGCAGGCAAATATATGTAAGCGTCTTTGTTACTAAACTAGACTCGAAAATCGCTCGAAATCGCGTCGTCGAGAGAGAGCCCGAGGGCGAGGAATAAGAGCACTACAGCCTACTTCAGCCCGCCGTTTCAGCGTTGGTACCGCGCTTTGTAACCCCCCTCCACCGCCCCCCTGAACAGCGGCTCGCGCACGCAGTCTCACCAGTCATCTACGGGGTGACCTCCCAGGGGCCGGCGAAAGTCACGCGTTGTTTGCGTACTTGCATCGATGCATATTGCAGTAGCAGCGCTAGTGCTAACAGTACATCGTACATAATTGATGCATCACCTAGCCGCCACGCGACAGTCTCACTGCCATATAAGTCGCGACTCTTTCGAATCACGCGACGACAGTCCACCCCGTCTCATTTTCACCTGCTTTCAAACTCCGTAAGCCCTAAGTGTGCTGCCGGCAGGTGTGTTCACACTCATATATATATATATATATATATATATATATATATATATGCATGTGTGTATAATATAAAGAGTAGAAGTGTCTATATATTCAGCTCCTCTGGCCTTTCGAGCCGATAGGCTCTCGTCGTAGACAGAACTGGGCGAGACTGCCGAATCCAAGATGGATTTTGTTACGATTACCCAACAAGAGAACGCCTAGAGATTGTGAAAGTGTATCATTAT